>JAIKVE010000635.1:0-17468 GCA_024679115.1 Phytophthora pistaciae | reverse complement strand
CATGGCGGACGTGTCCAGCGGCACGATCTCGTTCCGGCTCGGCATTTCGACGGAGGCTGATGACACGCAC
The DNA here is from genome assembly GCA_024679115.1 of Phytophthora pistaciae. NCBI lineage: Eukaryota > Oomycota > Peronosporomycetes > Peronosporales > Peronosporaceae > Phytophthora > Phytophthora pistaciae. Next base: position 17,398 of record JAIKVE010000635.1, on the reverse strand, counting down.
GCGGCACCACAAACTCACGCGGCGAGACTCTGGGGCGGCCAGGACGCGCAGGCATTCACGCGTGCGCGGCTGGAGCTGGGTCGGCAAAGTCCGCCTGCCTCTGCCTGCTCTGGCTGGAGCTTCAAGATGTCCCTCGCCACTGCTGTCACTTTAGTGGCGAACTCCATGCTACTGCATGGGCTGGGCGTATTAATAGGGACCCCAACTCAATCAGTTTCTCTCCTCTCTTCAGTGTGAACGAACCTCTCGCAGCGCAGCGCATCGCATGACCGCGACTGGAAATAGCGTCGCGACCAGACCAGCGCGCCATTGAACAGCAGCTCGACAGTCAACAACAATGGCACCCACACACACAAAAGTACAACAAGAACACCGAGGCGTAACGCAAAGAAGTCTGCTGTTAAATTAGCCAAGTCTCTCTGCGTGGATAAATCCACTCAAATCCTCTCCTTCCCTCCTTCCCTTCCGGCACGACCACTCAACAGAGATCAATCGATCGATCGATCGCACGAGGGCGGGCGTCAGGTCATGGGTCGCGACAGTCAAGTCGAGCAAGCGAGCAACTTAGTAGAAGAAGCCGATGATCTTGCCACCCGTGTGTTTGCGGCGGGCCTCGTGGTGGTCCATGATGCCGTACGTGGTGCTCACCACAATGTGGCCGAACTGGCGCGAGGGCAACAGGTTGTTGATCCACTTCTCGTAGTCGGCCAGCTTGACGTCGAAGCGGGGCGAGATGACACCGCACTTGTTGATGCGGCCCTTGAGCTCCACGACGATCTTGCCGGCGCGGTGGTCGTCCACGATCTCGAACTCGCCGATGTAGCCGTTCTTCTGCATGACCTGCAGGAACTTGACGATCACCTTGGAGCTCGGGCGGATGAGCACCTGGCGCTTTCCGCGCTTCTCGGCGTTGTACATCGTCTTAAGGCAGTCGGCCAGCACGCTCATACGAACCATGGCTGTGTAGGAGGGGGGAACAAATAAAAACACATTAATGTCTACGTCTAAAAGCCAAGGTCAGCCGCCGCCCGCGCCCACAGCCCTCCACACTACGAACCCTCCACGAGTTGGGAGGGCGAGCGACGGAGTCTGCAGCACGCGGGACGGACGGAGCCTCCAAAGCCGCGCGGCAGCTCGCCCCCGACTGCAAGAGTCGATGGGAGAACTGCCGCGCGGCTTCTCTGATGCTGCTGGTGGAGCGGGGGCGGCGGCCGTGGGCGAAGGTGGGTGGTGGTATCGGGGCGTCACGTACTTGCTAGTGGGGGTGGTTAGCTTCGAAAAGACTGGAGAGAGATTTGCGAATGGCAACTAGCAGCTCCATTGCGGAGGCAAGCCAACACCACTCGCGCTGTTGACTGGTGGGGAGGGAATGGTGTGGAGATACATAATTTGGAGTGCAGTACATTGATTTATCCCTTAGATACCGGTAGAACGGAACGGTAAAACACAATATATCCGTTAAAAAAGACAGCTTTGTTACAAAATTAAGAAAAGTGGTCAATAAAACACTATACTTTGAAAACGTCCTGATGATACGGTTGAAGGTCAAGTTGAAGCCAAACAAACAGCAATTTATTATCTTTCTTTCTCTAGCATACATATCGACAGGAATGTACACTCGCTATGCATTTTAGTGGCCTTGCTGCCTACTCGCCGCTGCTTGCGTCGGTAGCGTCTTGCACCTCGGGCGAGAGGCCGCCACCGTCCGTCGGGCCCGAGTCAATGATGCGCAGGCTGCGCAGGAACTCCGGGTACGACACGTACGTCCGCGTCTCCTCCGTCTCCTCGCCCGCGTTCGACGGACGTCGCACGGTCGTGCGGTGCGCGAAGGCGTCGGCGAGCTGCTCCAGCTGCGAGAGCTTCAGCGGCGCGCCGTGCTCCTCGTTGATGGCCTGCATCGTGGCCACGAACTGCTCCTTGGTGACGTACCCGTGGCGCTTGCGGTCCAGTATCCGGAACAGGAACTTGATGTACAGCCGCTGCTCGTGCAGCGACTGCTTGACGCTGTCCACGAACGTATCCGCCCACGCCTGGTTCTTCGATGCCTGCCCCTCCTGCGCGGTGTCATCATCACCGGACAACGAGTCGCGGACGTCGAGCGCAGCCAAGTTCGTGTTGGACGCGCCGAGACTCGCCAGCCACAGGCGCCGCTGGAAGGTGCTGTCAGGTGAGAACGTGTCCTCGAACACGACCCAGTCCAGACCCCGCGTATCCCACTGATGCCGCTGGTTGATGCCGTAGTAGCTGAGAAGGATCGAGTTGAACAGCAGCTGCGCCTCCTCGTTGTTCAGCTCCGGCACCATGTTCAGCTCCTGCGTCCCCTTCAAGATGTCGTCCACCGTGAGCTTTCCCGTCTTGCTGTGGTCGAACGCGTTGAACGCATCGCGCAGCGACTCGAACTTGTTGGGATTCTGCAGCAACGTGGCGCAGCGGTTCAAAAGCGATATGGCCTTCGTGTCATCCACCTCGAAAAGCTCCTGCAGATAGTCAGCGCGGCTGAACTCGGCGAAGAAGGAGCAAAACTCTTGATAGTCCACCACGCCGTCGTGATTCTGGTCCAGGTGCTGCATCAGCTCGAAAATCTGCTGCTCAGACAGCGTGTCGCCTAGCTGCAGCTTGCCTTGAATGGTGTTTCGGAACACCTCGTACGTGACCAGTCCGTTGCGCAGATAGATCTCCCTCGGCTGGGACTTGCTGTCTCCGTTGGTTGGGGTAACTGGGGCATTCTCGTCGGGCTTCGAGGCGGGTTTCGTAACCAGTTTCTTCTTGGCAGCTCCCGCAGGCGGCGACTGGAAGAGATTGAAGGCGAAGTGCAGCTTGTCCTGTAGCGTCATTTTCTCGGAATCCGTCTCAGAAGGACGAGGTAGCGCTTGGCAGAATCCCATCCACACCTTGCGGATCAGGTTCCGCCTCCACTCCACATTGCCTCCGTCCAGTTCAACCGTGTATCGATTCAGGAACTTCTGGTAGTCAACGCCACCTTGCTGATCTTCTTCGGCCAATTGGGGAAAGTAGGAGAGGAAGCTCGCCTGGATGCCTAATACCTTCTGTAAAGTTGCCTTCCACTCGAGTTTCGTAACGCGCCCAGATCCCGTCGTATCCAACTCGTTGAATGCCGACAGCAGCGCATTCTTCTTTTCACAAATAATCTCCACAAGAGACATCAATGTCCTGCGCTCCAGTCGCTGAGCTTTCTTTCGCCACTCGTTCCTTCCAGCATCCTTTAGTTTCTGAAGCGGCTGGGAGGAGAATTGCACCACGTGCGGCTTCACTTCGTTGTCTTCGCCCAACTCTAGCTGGACGTAGGCACCCTTGTTGGTCTGGGAACCGCAGTAGCTGGACGCCGAAAATACTGTCAACAGCAAACCATCGTGGACGATATCGAAACCTTCTTCTCGGCATTCGTGCGACCGAATGATAAGGCTGATCCCATTCTGCGCACAAAACGCTTTCGTGATATCCGGTCCGAACTCCACGCCAGCTCCACGACTTGACGGCTTCCAGCCATCTTCATCGCGCGGGTCGCTCCACAGTAGATGCGTGAAAACTTCATCAGCCCGACTGGTGCCTTGCGTTGGGATTTCACGCCTGTGGTCGAGCTGGAGAAGCTCCTCGATCGTCACGTTTTCGTGGTAACTCAGCCCACCGTGCACAATGAAAACGCGTTTGTTGAGCAGAGCAAAAATCGGGAACAGGCCGAAGACCGTCTCGAACATCTGGAACAGCTTCATCGGTGAATAATTCATCGACGTACCCAATCCGCTCCATCCGGCCACCTCGTCGTTGTCTGTGCCGTACTTGGTGTACACTTCGTCCTCAAAGCCGAAGACCTCGTTAATCATGCGCTCCTCGTGGTTGCCGCGGTTCAAAAAGACGAAATCGGGGTACAGCAGCTTGAATATAAGCAGCAGCAAGATGACCTCGATGCCATGCGACCCGCGATCCACGAAGTCGCCGTTGAAGAGATACCACGTCTTGCTGCTTGGCACACCGTTCTTGTCCATGATCGTAAGTAAATCCTCCAGCTGCCCGTGGAGGTCGCCCACTACAACCAGCTGCACACCCATGGGGATCTCGATGTCATTCATGGGCGACTCGTGCATCTTTCGGAACAGCTTTTCCGACTCGTCCAGGATCTGGCGGACGAACACGCGGTGCAGCAAGATGCCATTGCGGAACTGGTTGATGAGTTTCTTGACCGTGTCGAGCCGCAGCGGGAACGACACATGAACGCCGCGGTAGTGCGAGAGCGACTCCTTCACTCGGTCCTTCTCCGATACATCGTCGTCGGGGAACTGCATCGTGTCTAATGAGCCGAGCATCGGCACCATGGAGTGCAACTCGTTGATACTCGTGGACTTGTTGAGTATTCGCACCATTTGCACTGTGCGCTGCTCCTGAACGGTCTCCAGCAGGTTCCACGTGTTGAAGTTAAGCTGCGTCCTGAAGACCGCGTACGACAGGTGCTGGCGGATCGCGTTCTTGATGCGGTTGGCCGACAGAACCGCGTCGGAGTAGAGCTCCACGTGCTCGAGCGCAAACCTGCGCATCTGGTTGTCCTTCTTGGCCAGCTCCACGTTCACGAACGCACTGCCGTCCACGGAGTCGTCCGCAGCGTCGACCTGCACGACCCGGCCGACCAAAATGCCGTAGACCAGGACGCGCGTGCCCACCTTGAGCGACGACTTCTGGATCTTGATGGGTGAGCAGTCCCGGCAGATGCGCACCTCGTCGTAGTAGCCCTGCATGGGCAGCCTCGGCACGAACACCGAGCACTCGTCGCACATGCACGTGCCGCACTTGCTGCGCGTCGTCGTCGTCGTCAAGGCACCAAGGGGGCAAACAAACACACACAAGCAAGTCAATGGACGTGTCAAATCAAGCGAAACGGCCTGCAAAATAGCGTGACGCTATTCGATGTACCGGCAGTGGTGCGGGCGGATGAAGAAGCTGAACTCCTTCTTGCAGACCATGCAGCACTTGGAGTTCTGCACCCAGATGGGGCGCAGCGCGAGCCGGAAGGCGCGCTCCCACTTGAGGTACACGGCGTCCTTGCCCGCGCGCAGCTTCCAGCACATGAGCTGTCCCGTGGGCGAGTAGCCCGTGAGCTGCATCTCCAGCTTCTTGCGGTTGAACACGAGCCCGCGCTTGATGAGGTCGGCGTCGTACTCGTCCTCGCTCTTGGCCAGGTCCTTGGCGTTCACGGACGCGTTGAGCATCATGACGCCGCGCAGGTGCTTGGACGTGAGCGTCAGGTGCACTCTGCGGGGGCCCTCGGGACCGCCGCCGGGCGCCGCCGCGGGCATCGGCAGCTCGTAGTAGCAGAAGCGGCCGTTGCGGAACAGCAGGAAGTAGCGGAAGTGCGCGTAGTCGCCCAGCTTGATGAGCGCGCCCTCCATGAGCTTGTGGTCCTCGTAGTAGTTGTTCACGGGCTCCTCCTCGCCCGAGACCCAGTGGCCCAGCCACGCGCGCGACGTGAAGCCCTCCGTGTCCATGGCGGCGAGAACTTCCCTTCCAGCCGGCAAACGATTAACTGAGCTGAGTTAGCCGCTGATTCCGCTGTTTCAGTCGCTCGTCCTCTTGCTCGAATGGTCTGATACATATATTATCGCAGGTTTTGTCACATGAAAGCTGTATAGGCTTTGTATGGGCGATGCACAAATATGATAATATTCATTAATCACTATGATCCATTAGTAGAGGTTGGGCGCGTGCCCTATCACCCGTCAGAGTTCAACGGCCGCTGAATGTGGCAACATGTGCCATAAACAGCGTCCAAAGGGATATTGTTTCTGGTACGGCAAGCGCTGTTTGAGGGCATCCTGATGAAGGACAACGAAGGATACTACCGGTAGGGCTACGCTTGTAAATGTATTGCGTGTTTCGCGTAACCCAATTACACTAGGCTAGACTCTGTGTTGCTAGCTAAAAGCGTAAACCAGGTGAGGCAAACCCATACTGTACCCACAAGTGGGTACGGTGTACCAGTGTACCTTTTTCCGCATACGCAGGAAAATGTGAGGCTCTCCGCGCTCCCCCTCCCTCCTCCTCGTCCTCGGCGAAAATGGCGCTCGCTGCGTCGCTCTCCTTCACAGGTCTCTTCGTCAACGTCGGGTAGCCGTCGGTCCTGCCGTCGATCGATGCCCACAGCTTCTTGTGCCTTGATCTGTAGTATCTGTTCTGCTCCTTGCACGTCCGCTCATCGGTCTTCAGCATGTCCAGCGTAGCCTCGCGCCTTGATCTGTAGGGCTACGCTTGGGATAGCAATTTTATGGGAGCAACCAGGGTTTCCAAGTAATAGCATGCTCTGTCTGGAGGTGTTTTTCTGGTGCACCTGCAGACAGATGCATGAATACATCTTCAAAGTGAGATCAAAGCGTTGTAGCCCCGGTGTTGGTCAGTATGGACTTACCCCCAAGACATTTGAAACTAAATGTCTCTAAAAGGTTGGCCTCATGCATTTAGGGCTACATACATAGAGTATGTATTCCCTGCGGTCACACTTTCGATCTTGTAGCCACATTTGTACACTCAGCTAAAACTCCTGTTGTCCTCATATCGCTAATGAAGAAGCGCACAGAGTGATGCACTGGCGTGGCTATGAATATAACCCACAGACACCCGGTGCAACAGGATTAAGTCCATATATACATGGATATATGAAGCTACAAATACTTCTCATGCATGGTTCGTTTGGTTATTGTTTCTCTTTTTTGCCACCTCTTTCTAAATATGCTGTATCTACTTTTTTTCGCATTATTGTACAGATACCGCGGCTGCTATGCAGCCGCGGGAGATGCCACGAGCTGCCCAGGGGTAATGATAAACAGCCTCCTACAAAACTAAAAACAAAACGATAACAACAGATTTGGTCAAAACCCTCCTGTCGTAGCCTCTCCATGTTAGTTCAGGGGCCGGTGTTGTTGTAGTTTGCGTGCAAGCTGAAGGCGGATACCGACTTCCTTTGTTTATTGCTGACAGCAATGTTGTGGCTAATAAGTAGCATAGAAAGTACATTAAAATGCAGTGGTTGTGTGCATATGTGGAGAATGGCGCCGCCGTTCTTGGAGATATATGCATCGAAGTCTCCGTCACCATTTAGACTAGCCAGTCTCCCTCCCTAGATTCGCTGTCAGCCATCTAATCGAGGTTAGCCCTCCCAATAACCCGTTGTGCATCTATTGTAGACATTGGCCCACTGGCACAATGTCAGTGCTGGCCGGACGCAACTGAATTCAGTCCCGTGTGTCGCGGGCCCCCAACAGGACCTACACTGCCTACATGCTCAAAGTACGGTGAATAGTGCAGTGAACCTTCAGGTGGGCGGAACTGGGGCACGACCACCCAGTAGCATACCGATAAGCTAAACTTATCGGCGTTTCGCGGCGGTGTACTAGTAGATGCACTAGTGGCAGCAATAAAACCCAACACGTTCCACCCAGATCGATAGCATTTTAGCTTCTCGTCAGCCGAGCTTGCTGCGCGCCTGCGTGGCATGATACCAACTCAACAGAACGCAATGCTATGGCACTGTCAGCAATATGTAGAGGAGCTTGATACTGTTATTTGATTGGCTTAAATTATTTGTCAGTTATAAGGAGGCGTCAGTAACAAACAAAGGAAGTCGGTAGATGGGTAGGTACGTAGGGCGGTTGCTTGGTTTTGTGGTAGAAAGCGAAATGGCACAATACCGCAAATCGCATGTAGTGAGCTGCACCCAATGTTCATCAGCAAGGTACAATCTTCCAAAATCAATATTCAACGACTCATAAAAAACAGAAAGCCGATCTATTTGCATTGCACGACAGCTTCCTCGATAATGCAGTCGAAGTCTTGGTCAGCGTCCACAACTGGTCCAGTCAACGAAAGCTGCTGCAGCTCATCTACCAGCGACGCCGCGGCAAGGCACTCGTCGGTCAGCTGCAAACTGCACTTCTTGTACCCATTCGCAATAGTATCGGTACTTAGCCCATCCCAGCTACAGCGCACTTACCTGCACATTCCGGCACGTCCTGGAGGTTCCAGCTTGAACTTCGCGCCCTCTGGGCGCGGCTGGTTTAGCTGCGCCTGCATGTCGTCGAGCCACAGCTGCCGAAGCCCCCACTTGAAAGGAAAGTTCCATGCTGCATCTGCCGGTTGGTAGACGGCGGTGGCGTTCGGCGGAACCTTAATCAAAACGACCTTGATCGAAGCAGCGTAGAGAAGCACCTCCGAAGTCTAGTGTCCGCTAAAGTCGTCCCAGAGAAGCAGGATGGGCTCCTCTGGGAACGAACGGTTGCCAAAGTGAAACTTTAGAAATCGTATCGAAAGGTCTCTATTCCACCATCCTAGCATACAAAATCAAAGCATGATCAAAATTAGTATCATAGAATCCCATCACAATAACTTCACAACATGAGCCCACCTTTTTCGTCGTGTAAATCTGCAGTCCTGTTTCCTCTTTGATGCGCTTAATTTCCGGCCACGTCCGAACACCGAACCCACAGCGCTTCTCGTTGTTGGCCTTGACAGTTTCCTTGTTCTTGGATGGCTTCATCTTGAACACGACGAACGGCGTGTGCTTGACCCCGTTCGAGTCCCCCAACAGCATCACAGTTGCTCGTTCTTTTGAAGACCCCGCGCACTTAACCCAAACCGTTTTAGCACCACGGGCATTGATTGTTTCCTTCATTGGCAAATATTCAAAGAAAGCAGCTTCATACATACACACATTTGAATTAGCTTTGTTAAAAAAAATAAAACAAAAATGAAAAATAACCTGTTTGGTCGGCATTGTAAATGCGCTTGATACCCAGTTGGCGCGCCATCTTTTCAACCTCTTCTGCGAAAGCCGCCTTCACCTTCTCAATATCCGCAGGGCTGACTTGGCCTTGGCGTGTGGGCGCCCGCATGCTCAGGCGATGGCGACCTCTGAAGCTCTTGATCCACTTGTCTGACGCCCTGAAGGAGGCGACACCAGCCTGCACAGCAATCCGCTGAGCTTGGAAACTCAGCATTCGGGGCGACACGGGTACCCCCTCCTGTCTAAGGCTATTAATCCATGCTACGATCTCTAGCTCAACAGATTCAGAGAGAATGGTCCCTACCCCAACGCTTCGCACCTTTAGATGGCTACATTTACGCCCTTTTAGAGCTGCCTCGAGCTTGGCCGAGTCCCTTCGCTAGCGCTGGATCATGGTGCGCTTGGAGTTGTAGCGTTCCGGCGCTAGTTCTGGCCAGAAGTGCGCAATCGTACTGCGCATCTTGGGTAGAGGGGCAGCCGCCCAGAACGCGAGAACTGTCAGCTTCTTCTCCACCGAGATACCCTTAATTAGGTGCTTCGTGTGGTGGCGCCCCTTGCCTCCGAGGCGCGGTCTGCCCACAGGGTGCGGCTTGACGCGCGTCATGGCAAAAGCCGAATGGCTGTCATACAATGCTGGTGCCGTCAGACATGCGGCTAATTGGTTGGTTTGGGGGTTGTGCATCTCTCTACATGCGATTCAGGGACTGCTGCTCAACGCTTTTTAATTGGCTAATATCAGGGTGCAGCTCACTACATGCGATTTGCGGTAGCTGAAGTCCTGCTCAACGATTGATGTGGTCCTACGAGTGGCGGCGGGTCACTACCATGCAGAAAGACAGATATCGACGCGACTTTAGTTTACCGGCCTCAGTTTACCGGCCTCAGTTTACCGGCCTCAGTTTACTTGCCTCAGTTACCGAGGTCCGAATTAACCTGATTTGGGCTGCCTAGCAGCATGACCTATCGGCCACTGCTATCCCAGTAAAATGTGGCATCTAAGTGATAGTTGTGGCACCTGATACTGTACCGGTATAAGCATAACGAGGTTCATGTGACAAGCTGAGTTGAAGTGAAGCGAGAAGAATTGTTCTCCTGAGGCGGCATGCCGCTGGACAGCTACGTCGTGCGGCTATCGTTGGCGGAGGGCCCCGAGCCGCTCGCGGGGCCTCTCGCGCCGCTGCTGGAGCTGCTGCGTCACCCTCCGACGCTCGAGAACCCCGTTCCATGCGTCGTGCTGAGCGTCCACGACAGTCAACTCTTCAACGCGGTGGACGAGATCGCCAACCTCTTCCTGGAGCAGGTGGCTGTCGCTCTATTTATCCGCATTCAACAGCTATAATACTATGGTAGTGGGGCTGACACGAACGGTGTTCAGGGAATCCTCACAGGCATCTTGGCGCGGCAACACGCAGGCCAGAGGGGCCTCTTCGTGCCGGTGCCGGTCGACTCGACGATCGGAATCATCAGCGGCAAGATGGAGGAGCTGGCGGCGTCGGTGGGCGCCGGCGTGCAGATGAGAGTGGAGAACTTTGCCAACCTCGCATCCAACGGTGAGCACTAAGCTTCATATATGCTGGTGCGTCTATAGCTTGAGAGTTAAAAGGTAGCCTCAACTGTGCCTTTGTGTGTGCAGCGAGCGAAGTCCTCGACATGTTGCTGAGGACGGTGCTTAAGTTTCAGTTCCAGTCCAACGGCTGTCTCCAGTTTGAGAAGAAGAACGAGGCACCTCAGGTGCTCATGATAAGCGAACCTCGCTCAGGAGACATCCCGACGGTTGCCATTCTGAATGTGCTGCTGGTCACAGACTCGACAGGGCGGCCAGTGATCGAGCTGGTACGGTTGATGCTGTGCGATCGTCCTTCTACACGCTCATTAGGCTGACTGGGTGGAGCCTTGTGCTGCAGGAATGCATGCCCAAGATGATGAGGCTGGTAACGCTAGCAGAGCCCATTGGACCCAGGCAGTACGCACCCTCGTCGGGCTCTGTGACGGTCTTGCCACGTATGGGCAAAGGCTGGCTGGTCTCACGATTCGGCAGTACACCGGCCACAGGAGCGGAAAGAACGGGGGAGGGGTCGAGCCAATATAAGGCGAAACTGACCGGAGATGTCAAGCCTGACAGATTCGTTCAACCGGTGAGGTAAGGTCAGCTAGAATGATTGAGCCCATTGTTGTGTAACCTGGTGGCTAACCAGGTGGTGTTTATTAGCTGCGCGAGAGGATTTCATCGCTACGCTCCGAAGACCGACGAGGAGTTTCGACGCTACTGGCTTGGCGTTCATCGCATTCGTACGTTCATGGGAGATCTGATTAGTATTTGTCAAATGTGAACACGAGCTAACATTGATCCTTGTCAAGGCTTGCCGGCGGACTTCGGAGGATACGCTCACGTTACGTTTTCTGGGAGGCTGGGGTTGAAACTAACGTACCCGGCTTGCTGCGTCGCGTACCAGTGGACCATTTTACCTCGCGAGACGCACGCGCAGTCTGTGGAGGTGATTGAGCAGTTTCAGTTCCTTTTGCAGCTAATGATCGGCAAGAAAGCGGTAACGGTGAGCAGGGCCAACGAACTGCCCAGTGCCACAAATGCGCTACCTGCCATCGGATTGATCTCCGAGGAGATCCTGTCGCAACCCGCGCTGTATACGAAATCTGCAATGAAGAACGAGCCGACCCAAAACCAGCTCAAGAGGCAGCTCCAGGAAGACGTGAAGGAGCAGAAAGTGACAGTGAGTACCAAGAAGCAACGGAAGCAGCAGCGCGCAAAGGGTCCGCGAGTGAAAAGCCAACGCGTGAAGCAGAGCGAGAAGATGAAGTAGTGTTGCTGGTAGCATTTGTTGAGTATAGTAAGTAAACATCGCTGGTACAGTGTACCAAGTGTCTCTGGATGCGATACGCTAAAAAGTATCTTTCGGTGGTCGCGTTTCGCGCCCCTTCATGAACCTTCGAGTGCAACGAGGCAATGCAGTGCTGGATTTCACTTGTGTGCAGCGGAGACAATGGCTCGGACCAATAGCGCGCTCATGATGAGCATGGGCACCGTCAATATGTGGGGGTTCTCACCCGCCTACGACGTGTGCAGCGGGCTTCCCGAGTGGGAGAAGAGCGCAGCAGCCAACTCGAGCGCGGATCTCAACGAGGAGAAAGCGTCTGTGGAGCCGATCAACATTCTGCTGGCTGGACCCGGAGACGTGCGCCACGTGCTGGCGACTATTGCGCGCCGCCGTCGATGGGACCCAGCGCTGACGCATCGACCCGTGCACATTTACCTGTTCGAGAAAGCCATCGAGACGCTCTCGCGGGACTTACTGCTGCTGCAAGTCGCTCTCAACACGAGTCTTCCGTTGCGCCAACGCTGCAACACCTTTCTGGAGATTTTCGGCAATTCTCGAGTGCAGGTACGCGGCGCAGGAGAGCGATAGACGACGTAGCAGAAGGTTGGACTCACACTTGAATGCCATTGTGGGGTGAAGGAGAGGACGAGTGCCTACATCGAAGAGCAGGCAAAGCTGCTGATGGACTTTGTCTACAACGATCGAGGTCCGTTTGCGGGTCTTGTTGACCTCTCGCACCTGAAGATGCGAACCCACGACGATCTCATCGACACGTTCCGAAGCTGGTTTCAAAGCGTCAAGTTTGATGGTAAGATTTTTCTATCCGGTGATAAGAGGATTTCTAGAGCTAACAAGTCGCACCTGGTCTCCGTAGTTGACACACTTCGAGACCACCGTCTCCGTCACTACTTCGAAGTTCGATACGACTACCGAGACAACCTGATCGACTGGGACTACACCGTACGTATTGTAGTTCCTAGCATCAACGTGCTTGTTGTTTGGTTGACTCCGTAGTATTTTGCTCTACCCTGCGCACCAGATGAATCTCAAGAAGATCGAAAATGCCAGCGTGATTCACATCCGCCAGTATCGCGACTGGAGGAACTCGGGCGTGGCGTTTGAATTCGGTGACCAAACGTACACGGTGCCGAACCGCACGATGGCAGCGTATACTGAGGTAAGTGGCCGCTGACACTACCAAACCTATAAACCAACAAGTTTAACCGTGGTGTTGATTCAATTGGGCAGGCAAAGAAGAAACGCCACGGGTCCGTGTTGTGCCGAGGCATGTGGACTGACATTATCGTGAGTCCCTACGTATCGTTCGGTGTCCACTGTGAGAAGCCAAACAAGTTTGCAAAGCAGCTCTTCGAGGTCCACAACAAGGGGACGGGCGTTGAGCAGAATCGCCATGTAAGCTCTTCTATAATTGATCGGGGCTTCCGTGTTCGTTGCTTAACCTTATAGTCTCGTATGAGCAGAACACGGTGGAGGTTGCAGTGTACAACGTGCTCTCGTATCTGTACGAGATCGAGACGGGGGAAATGTACAAAATGGAAAAGGTGCGTATATGCAAGTGTTCGCCTCTGTGCAAAAACAACCAACATTACCATCTCTCTTACCAGGAGCACGACATCTTCAGTGGCATCGGCGACGCAGAGGGGAGTCACGATTCAGGCAATCAACCAACGGAAGACAAGTCCCACCCGCGGTTTGAAGAGCTAGACGAAGAAACGAACCAGCCGAAGACGACCGAAGAGTAATGCTGACGAGCTTCTCTCTATCAATTGTTACATCAGTTGCTTGACTAAATTCCTGGTGCGTATAGGGAAACTCTGAAGCTGCAAGCAGAAGCTGAACGTCGCGATAAGACCATCAGGCAGTCCTTGCAGGATGTCAAGGTACACGTTCCTGCTGCAGTGCTAGTGGTGTCGAGTGGTTTTCATAAGTAACCTTTTTATCCGCTCTGATACTGCAGATCATTCCATTGACAGGAAACATGGAGGACTTGTTCTCGAAAAAGCGCTACACGAACCTATTCGACTACGCTTTCATTTCATCACAGCAGTGCCACACACTCCAGCCCTCTGAAGACGTGGAGGAGCAAGCGAAAGCGACTTTCACGAACATTTTGAAGGATGGTGCAGCCATCGATGTCGAGTCGTCAGTGTACGTACCGAAGCCGCCATGACTTGTACTAGATCCAGACCAATTGATTGTGCTTGCTCGTACAGGTTCATGCTGCCACTGAAAGAAGAGCAACGTGCTCTCTACGTGACGAAGTTGCAGGAGTGGATGGCGCACCATGCACTAAAGCCCACGTACCACTTCGGCAGCAAGCACGAACCCTCCAGCCAAGACATGACCGCGATCAAGAATGCAGTGCTGCGTTTTAGCTACAGTGGCGGAAATGTCTGAGCTGGTCTCTTCAAACTCGAGATTCTCACCAGCGTTGGTCAAGGACGAAGGGCTAACAGCAATTCAATCGTGTATTCGCGAGAATCGACCAGGTTAGTACTACTTGTATACGATGTTTGACAACCGGATTATATACTACACCGTGTTTTGCGACTCCACATATTTCTATTTCTATTTCTAAATCCACGTCAGCGCGCCCATCACCCTTTGTGCCCTTTCAGGATCGCCCCTTTTCTATTTCTATTTCTAAATCCACGTCAGCGCGCCCATCACCCTTTGTGCCCTTTCAGGATCGCCCCCCAGCTGTCTCAAAACGCGGTAAGGCGCAGCCGGGTTGCTCGAAAACATGCGATTGCCTACAGCGTGGTGAGCTCAGACCGCCGTCGCGCGAGCACTGTGCTGTGGTGCGCTGTGCTGGAAGGAGGGCTTGCACCCCTGCTATCTATAGACTGATGACTATGGTTCTGCAGCGCTGCGCTCGGGTTTCCACCGTTCCATGAATGCACGTGAGGCAGAAAATCTGCAGCAGCAGCAGCAGCAGCTGAGGGGAAAGTTTTGCCTGGCCTGGATCATGCGGTTTCTATCGTTTGTTTGGGCGCACGGTTTGTTCTGCACAATGCGTCTGCGAGCGAGTGTAGCATGAAAATCGCCATGTCGTCGAGCGCGCTGTTTACTTGGCAGTTCGGCCTCGTTCCCTACTCTAGCCAAAACTGTGGCAACTGGACTTTGCGTGTGGTGGTGGGTCTCTGAAGTGGCATGACGCGCAACGGAGTAACCACATTTCCGTTCACCAAAGGCAGAACGGTGGTCGATGATTGCACTGCCTGGCCAGCTCCAAATATGCTTCACGTCTTCAACACCCATCATCATCGTGTGGAGTGCTCACGCGGCCAAGCCTTCTTACTGCAATGAACTAGGAGCCTCTGCTACTTTACTTTCAAATATCAATACGAATCGGTGCTAACTGCCTAGTTCACACATCCTTTAACAAACTTGTGCATTAGCCATCTTCGAAGGTGCCGCTGTTGGACGCGGCCATGCTGTCGGCACCTGACCGCGTTCTGTCAGCTTTTCAGACCTACCCCACCGCGTTTTGCGAATGCCGCGTAACGGATACTTCAACGTGCGGATCTTTTTCCGTAACGGCCGATGCCAGTCACTCGAAACGGCCCGCGACGTTAGTGCCGCGCTGGTTGTGCGCAGCCGATGCCTATCAAGCGCGCGCGGCATTCTCACGGTTACCCGGCGCTGGGAGATATCAGCGGCGAGGGGGAATGCATACGATAATGTCCGTCGTCAGAGTGCGTGCTTCCCGCCGCCTTCTTCGCTCCGGATTCGGTCGAAAACGGTTTTTCGCTGGTGTAGTGAGCTGAGCTGCTCACTGGCGCACGATAGTGATAGAAACGTGGAAAGTTTGCAACAATAAATCATGCCGGACTTGTCTTTACAAAAAGGCAACAACGAGGCTGCTAGGATAGCAGCAAGCACCATCGACCGCAGCAATAGACGTATGCAGCTGGGACTCTAGCTTGCTGGCCTGTGGCTAGTAGACCGGCAAGGCTGGATACGGGACAGCCGCGAGTGATTCACGACGCAAAGGCCTCCGCCAGCGAGCTCCACATGAGTCGCGTGTCGTTGGCTGCGCTGCTGCCGCCCGAGTAGTCGAGCGTGTCGGCGTTCCACATGCCCACGCCGCGCAGCCCGAGCTCCCGCACGAGGCGGTACTTGGCGCGCAGGCTGCGCGGGTTGTCGAACCAAATCTGCGACTGGCGCCCCTCCTTGGCGTACCACACGAACGGGGTCTCCGTCGTGGGGTCCCATTGCTCGACGAGCCCGTGCCGCTTCACCAGTCGCTGGACGTCGGCGTAGTCGATCTGTCCACCTGCCGCGTCACTGCAAGGGGCACCGAAGAACGGCACCGGCCGGATCCGACACCTCGAGGCGTCGTCAATCACCGCGCCTTGGTGCGGCCCCAGGCACGGGTAGTCGTAGCCGTACCACGGCACCCCGAGCACCAGCTTGTCCGGCGCGATGTCGAACGCGAGCAGGAACTCCTCCAGACCTTGCTGCACGAGCGCCCGCGGGGCGTTGGCGCCGGCCACACACGCGTCGTACACTTGGCTGCGCATGTCGTACGACATGACGAACAGAAAATCCGCTGCGTCCGCGAGCTCTCGCCACGGGTAGTAGCGACCATCCACGCCGCGAGGTGCCCAGGGAACGTCAAACGTGATCTGCATACGAACAAGTCGAGCGTGACGCACGAGAAGGGGTCAGCACTAGGTAGGTAAGTAAGTAGGTGGCGCGCACACCAGCTGATGTTGGTTTTGGTTGATCGAGCCATGAGATCTCTGGGCCGAAAACGAACCTGCGCGTTCTTCGTGAGCGCGTGCTGCTCCAGCTCGTGCCGCAGCTCGTACACGAGCGACGCCAGGCACTGGGCAGTGGCTCCGTGCATGGGCTTCTCCGTGTCAATGTTGACGCCGTCGGCGTAGTTCTCTACGATCTGGGTGTACGTCGCCTGCAGACGGCAAAACAGAGGCGCTCCGTTAGTCTGCTTCTTAGCCAGTCGGAGACAGACAGACAGGCAGGCACGCAAAGCATTCCGCTGGCCGCACCAAACCTGTGGGTGATAGCAGTACTGAATGAGATAGCGCCAGCCGTGGCTGCACCCCTCGCTACTCGCGCGCTAACTCACTCACCTTGACCCAGTCCTGACGAGCTGTGGTGTTGCAGAGCTGCTCCACGTCGTCGAAGTTGTGCTTAACCACGACCTTGACGCCCTTGCTGTGCGCATGGCAAAGCAGTTGCTTGTCTTCATTCCAGGCCACGGTCGTGAGCTGCCAGTGGCAGGGGGCAGCGGACAACAAGCAAGCAGCAGTGCGTCAGTTGGCAACAATGTCGGGCGACGTGGGTCAAGCAGCAGCGCGCACAGTACCTGGTCCCAGTCGTAGTGCTTCCAGCGGTCGTCGGTCGCCGCCGAGAAGGCAAAGACCTCCTTGCGCGGCCTCTTGCCGGCGAAGTCGACGGGGAGGCACAGCGACGCTAAAGAGGAGAGCTCCTCGTCCCGGTTGGGGCGCCCGCTGCAAGGACAGCTGCGCAGACGAGCGCGGTCGTCATGAGTCAGGCGGTCGGCGAAGAGTCCCCTCGCGTCGTACACGGGCACGGAGCGGGCAGCGCTCTCCCTCGTCGGGCCTAGCAGCAGCAGCAGCAGCAACCAGGCCAGCAGCATAATCCGCTCTCGGCTTGAAGCTTGATCCACGCCACGATCTGAGTTGATTGGTACAGCGTACCAATCAACTTGAGATTGGTACAGCGTACCAATCAACTTGAGATTGGTACAGCGTACCAATCAACTGTTGAG
>JAIKVE010000634.1:0-17470 GCA_024679115.1 Phytophthora pistaciae | reverse complement strand
GCTCCGCGTCCGCCAGCAACTACGGCACCATCGTGAACCTGGAGTCGGGCTCTCCGCCCGAGGCCCGCGCCGCCGCTGCGAGCGCATTGGTGGGGCCCGTACCCGCAGGACCCGTCACAGCCTCCAACAAGAAGGCCGGACGCGACGGCAAGAATATCTGGGACGAGTACTACCCGCTCGTGCAGCCCGCGCACCAGTACCACCACCGCAACGACCGCGGCTCGTCCAACTACTTCTTCCACGGCATGTTCTCGGCCGACGTCATGTGGGCCTACCGCGACGCCGTCATCGCCTACCTCGTGTCGCTCTACTCGATGGTCGTGCTCTCGCTCACGGGGCTCGTGTTCTGCAAGCAGTGGGGCATCCCGCCCAACACGCCCATTGTGTTCGCCTTCCGCTGCCTCTGGTTCGTCAGTCCAGCCATTGCGTCGCTCGCACTACGCAACAGTACGTCTGCAACGCGTCTAGTGGGTCATTAACTGGTTTATCGTGCCGATGGTGAATTTTTGTTATGTTTGTCTTTTTTTTTATGTAGTTGCAAAGCTGAGGCTTCAGGCTTGCAACACGCCCCCGCACTGGAACATCCCGCCACTTTACCACTTATTCAGGAGCTCGCACTCTTCGAGATCTACGTTCCGACTTGCTCTGTTGAGCTATGCAGTGCCTGTGCTGTGCGAGCTGGCAGCATTCTCGTTCACAGCTGCTACGAGGATGGTTAACCCAGTGAGTGCATTGCTGCGGGTGCTGTGAGTCTTACATCACCACTGATGTTTGTTGTTGTCTGCAGTTCAATCGGACCTTCGTGCGGAAGCTCGAGATGGTGTTCAGCTTCAACGACGTCGAGGCGCTGGACTCTGGGCTGGTGTTCTATGTGTTTTACATCAGCTTCCTCGGGATCTTTTGGGACCCGGTGCCGCCGCAGCGCTACGACGTGGGCCTCTCGATGGGACTGCGACCTTTAGGTGGCGTCACTCTCGCTTCCTGCATGACGGGGTCGCCATGGGCTATTTACTGATCTGATATTTTTGCTTTAATTGCTCACAGGCACAAGCTGGTTCTTCTTCGCCATGATCCAGGAGATCGGGTGGAGCGGGTCGCTGTTCCCAGGTTGGTGCCATCACATTTTTCGAAGATTTCATATCCTCCTCGGCTAATGGAATTATTGCTCGCACTTTTGCTACCTCAGCGCTGGAGATTGTATTCAGCCACTCTACTATCTTGGCGTCGGCCATCACGGGCTGCATCTGGGCGCTATGGCACTGGCCCATGATCATCGCTGACGCATTGGAAGTAGTGCCCAAGGGGTCAGGATACGCGGTCGCCGAAACCCGCGACTTCCACCTGCTCTACGTGCTTGCAGTGTTTACACTGCTGCTAGTGGGCTCCCGCATCATCATGTGCTGGATCCAGGGCAACTCCAGCTACGTGATTTGGTCCAGCGTCGTCTATCACGCCACTCACAACCTGTACGTCGGCTCCATTGCATTATTATCACACAGAGTAACTAACCCGTAGATTTGTTCGCTCTCATTCGCTGTAGTTTTATTACCTCGGTGTTCGGGCAGCTAACCGCCCCGCTCTACGAGAAGGCCCAGCTCTTCAGCTTCTTCAGCTCGGAGGCGTCCATCTGCCTGCTGGTCACGGTGTGGTTCTCCACGTGCATCCTGTCGCAGATGTTCCGGTGGACGAACCTCGTGCCCATGCTGCGTCGAGCCAACCCGAGCGCCACGCGCGCGCTCGCAGCCTAAAAACAATAGTGCAGGGCAGACCGACCAGCACCCCCTAGTTGAAGTGAAGTCAAAAAGATACGCGTTGAAGTTGTGTATTTAGCCGGATGACGACGGTACTCCACTTAAAATCTTGTGATTTGAATGCTGTGGCCAGCATCTGCCCGCAAGAGAGGTCCGACATACGGAGGCTGGTCTCTCATTGCGAGTTTGATTGGCATCCCGCACTGCTTGCTCTGCTCCTCTCCATGGGCTTCCAGCGTCTCGTGGTGCTGGCGGCGGCTCTGGCCGGCAGCCTCTGCGACGCCCACCGCGCGCACAGCAGCTCCGTGTCACTGCAGACGCCCTCCGTCATCCTGCAGCAGGTGGACTTCGAGGCGTCCATCGAGCTACCGGAGCTCAAGAACGGTGCGTGGTCGTATTCATTCTCCTACGTTGCAATGGTTTCTCTGACGGTTATTTGATGTGGACAGGCTCCGTGTACCCGCGGCACTTGTGGTACCGCGTGCAGGACTCGGACGGCGCGGTGCTGACCAACGGCAGCGTCAAGACGCTGGACGCCGACGGCAACTTCCGCTCGCAGCTGTCGATCGCCATCAAGCAGCTGCAACTGCAGTCGTTCGGACAGCACAACCTCACCACGACGGTGTGGGAGGAGGCGCCGCCCAAGCCGACTGAGGCCCCGCAGGTCAATGACACGGAAGCTAGTGCTGCCAATGCGTCGGTGGTGGATCTCCCCCCGACGGTCGAGTTCGACGCGGTTCTGCTGTTCCAGGCCACGCACACGACGTCTGTGGTGGTGTCGCCTGGGTGGGTCTCGCTCATCCCCCCGCTCGTGACTCTGGTCATGTCGGCGGTGCTGGGCCAAGTGACGGTGTCGCTCCTCGCTGGAATTTGGTGCGGCGCGATTATCGTCTCGAACGGAGACCCGTTCACAGCCTTCCTGCGCACGTTCGACCAGTACTGGGTGAATTCGTTCACGGTGGACGACCACGCGGGTGTGCTGCTGTTCACGATTGTGCTTGGAGGAACCATTGGCGTGGTGCAAAAGGGCGGAGGCGGCCACGGGCTGGCGCTGCTCGCCAAGAAGTTCATGACGTCGTCACTGCGCATGCAGCTGTCGACGTGGCTGCTTTGTCTGGTGATCTTCTTCGACGACTATTCGTGCATCCTCATCGTTGGAAGCTCTTTGCGTCAAGTGCTGAGCCAGACGGGAGTTAGTCGCGAGAAGTTCGCGGCGATTATTCACACTGTTGGTGTATGCCTGCCATCGATGTGTACGTGATGGCTCTGTATATTTTTGCTATACGTCAGTAGACTCACTTGTTGTGTTGCTGCAGCTCCGGTTAGCGCGTGGATTGGCGTGGAAATCGGCTATGTGGCGGCGCAGCTCCGAGACCTGAAGCTCGACTGGGACCCGTTCGTCACGTGCCTCTCGTGTCTGCACTACCGGTTCTTCCCGATCCTCTTCATCGCGTTCATCTTCATCACAATCATCTGCGAGAAAGACTTCGGCCCGATGGTGCAGTTCGAGAAAGACGCAGCGGCGTCTCCGATCAACAATGGCCCCATGACCCCCGTGTTCCAAGGTCCGATGGACAGCCCCAAGCCTGAGCTTGCCCCGCTGGAGCCGGACACCACCAAGCCCTTGCGGTGGCAGAACGCAGTGGTGCCGTTCCTGACCATCGTGGTGCTGACGTTCGTGGGGATGATCTTCGATGGCTACAACAGTCTGTACACGCAAGACCCCAACGGCTCGTTCGGCATCCTGGATGCGCTGAGCCACTGTGACTCCGTGTCGTCTTTGATCCGTGCGTCGGCTGCTGGTTGGGTCATCGCTGTGACGCTGTTGCTGATGCAGCGTATCATCACGCTGAACGAAGCGACCAAGGCCTGGATGGAGGGAGTCAAGGACATTCTCGACCCGACGCTAATCCTGACGCTTGCGTGGGCTCTAGGCTCCGTCATCGGCGAGGTGAGCACGGCTCCGTACATTGCGTCGGTGGTCGGCGACTCCATCCCGAAGCAGTTCCTGCCGGCCATCGCGTGCCTCCTGTGCTACGTCGTGTCCTTCGCAGTGGGCAGCGCGTTCGGCACGATGGCCATCATGTTCCCCATCATTGCGCCGCTGTCGTGGTCCATCAGCGGCGGAGACGCCGAGAACCTGCGCCAGTGCTTCGGCAGCATCCTGGGCGGCTCCGTGTTCGGCAACACGTGCTCGCCCATCGCCGACACGTCCATCCTGGCGTCTCTGTCGGCCCACGTGCCGCTGGAGAACCACGTGCGCAGTATCCTGCCCTACGCCGTGCTGGTGGCTGTGGTGTCCGTGGCGGGCGGCTCGCTGCCCATTGGGCTTAAGATCTGCAGCACGTTCACAGCGTTCGGCATCTGCCTGGCCGTGCTGCTGCTGGTCGTCTTCTTCTGCGGCACGCGCGTCAACATGCGCTACCGGTCGCTGTCGTCGAGCAGCTTCCTGAGCGTGTCGCCGCCCACGAGATACGAGGGTGAAGACCAGCCTCTGCTGTCGGCGTAAGGCGTACATGTAGCCATTTTGCACCACCACTTCAACTTGCCACTAGTGTAGCCATGTTAGCCCCACACCGGATTGGTTGTTAATCATCTACCCAGTTTTGACCAATCACATCTTATCGTAGCTCTTCCAGCCATTTAGCGCATCAACCAAGTCAAGAGGTGAGACCATGGAGGAGGCACTGGAGCTCACGACCACGAGCAATCCGTACCTGGACTTCTACCGCAAGTTCGTCCGTGAGCACCCAGGAGAACTCACGGCCGTGTTTGACCCGGAGCTGAGCGATGAGGCGCGTTCCGAGATGTACGCGGCGCTGGACGTGAGCGTCGCAATGGTGAGTACAGCTCTACCATCAACATGGCTACAGAGGTGTGAACGTAGCTAATTAACGATTGAAATGTGGTTAAAATCAATGTAGAAATACTCTTGGGCGATCCCAGACGAGCGAGCGCTGCAGATTATCAAGCACTACGGACCGGTGAGCTGCAATGTCGGCTTTGGTTGCCATAGTATTGGAGTATTGACGGTGTGTGTGGTGTTGAGCAGATTGTGGAGATGGGAGCGGGTAGCGGCTACTGGGCGCGTCTGCTGCAGCTTCGCGGTGTGGATGTTGTGGCCTACGACCTCCACGTTGCTGGTGACGACGACGAAGAGACGAAGGAGGAGGAGGGTGAGGACAAGGAGAAGGAGAATGGCAAGGCTGCTGCCACCAGTGGAGAGGAGAGTCATGGAGATGCAGAGGAGACTCAGGACAGTGATGGAGAGGAAGCGGATGAGGAGCCTGATGATGATGAGGAGGAGGAAATTGAGGGGGAAGATGAGGAGAGTGACGAGGAAGAGGAAGAGGTGGAAGTTGAACAGGTCTATTGGACGGAGGTGCTAAAGGGAACGCCCAAGGTTGGTGGACAATGTGCATGTAGTATGACCTGGCCTGGGCACTTACGTGTTATGTTTTGAGCAGGACCTGCGCAAGCATGCGGACCGCACGCTGTTCCTGTGTTACCCGGACGATTTCGAGGACTGCCATGAGTCGATGGCAATGGCGAGTCTGTGCAACTATGCGGGTGATACCGTGATCCACGTGGGCGAGCTTTTCGGCCACACCCTTTGTCTTCCTGGTGCTTGGTGAGTGAATCAGCTTTGGCTGCAGTTTGGTAGCGAAGTTCTAACCTCGTTGATAATTTAATGTGATAGGGGCCGCACGTCGTCGGAGGAATTCCAGACTCACTTGGCGACTGTGTATCACAAGGTGCTGCAGGTCCCGCTGCCTTCTTGGCACTCCAGCATGGACACGCTGACTGTGTGGAAGCGCACTAAATCTTCCATCACGGACGGCGGCATGTACGCTTTCATTCCTGACGAGGAGCGCATCGACCTGGTTGCTGCTTCCCCATCCACTCGCTACTTGCTGCTGCTTGGCAACACCGAGGCCGAACCAGCTTCCGCTACCAAGTCGAAGAAGAGACGCAGAGGCAAGAACAAAGCCAAAAGTGCTGAGGCAGAGGACGAGGATGCGAGCGAGCCGAGTGACAACGAAGAGAGCGAGGCCCAGAATTCTCACAACAAGCAGAGCGAGTCCAAGCGGAAGAAAGCAGGCAAACAGACCAAGCGCTCCTAGCTCGCGTATCTTATAGATAGAGAGATTAATGCCGCTGCTGGGAGTCCGCGACAAATTCATTGCAAAGGCTGCATAGTCTTCATTATCTTGTTTTTCTTGAAATGTATACAGACACAACAACATCTACCTCTTCCACCTGCGCTGTGGTGACGACACTAGTTCATGCGGCCAATGCAGTTCGGTGCGTTGCAGTCGCAGCGGATGGCCTCGTCCTCGATCGGGAACTTGTAGTCGTACGTCACTTCGTCTCCCACCGCAATGGCGCGCTTGGCGAAAATCACAATCTTCTTCTCTCCGCCTTCCACGGCCACGATGCGCGCGAAAGCCTTGGGGTCACACGAGTGGTTGATGAAGCGAGCGAGGTTGCCGCACCTTGTCGCGTCGATGATCGTCTTCTCGTCAAGACGGAACATGTAGCAGCTGCCGACGCCCTGCTCTTCATAGCGCCGCTCGCGCTCATCTGCCACTGCCTGGTTAATCATCTGCCCCTGGTACTCGACGATCATTTGGCCCTCGCTCACGGCCTCCTTCAAGAACAACCCGTAGCCGTGAATGGACGACTTCCGAACCAACATGCGCTCGTCGAACGGCCGGCGACGCAGCTCTCGGTACTGCATCGTGATCGGTAAATGCTCGATATCCATAGCTACACCACTGTTGCTGCTTCCAGTCGCATTGCCGTTCGCTGCTCCGGCTACGGGTTCGTTGGTGGCTTCCTTGTTCAGTGCTTGGCGTCTCGGCATGATCTTGGCCTTCTTTGGAGCACCAAACAGCCTGTTGCCCTCAAACCCATCAGCTCGTGCACATCTAGACGACTGTCGCGCACGCTGCTCAGCTCGGATGAGCTGCTCCATCACTCTTTCAGCAGTCTGGAATGCTTCAGCAGACGGTAGCACTTGTGAGAATTCGTACGGCTCCGCCTCCACTTCGTCCTCAAGCATTGCGGAGATCACGTCAGCTGCAGTAGCAGCACTTTGCTGCATCGTGTCATGGCTACGCTTTCGCGAGCCAGACCCCCACGTCGCTGCGGCTGAGCCAGCAAGTGGACTTTGTCCTTGGCGCTGCTGTTGTTGTCGGAGCTTCCTCACAATAGAGCGGCGGCAGATCGCAGTGGTAGGCGCGTACGGTAGCTTCTCGATCTGGCGAGTGATTTCAGGCAGCCCGAACCCGAAAAAGTAGTCGCCACTCAGTGCAAATGAGAACCACGAGCTGCGCTTCAAGAATGGATTTCTCTCCGTCTCCACCGCAGCAGAGCCGTGCCTTCGACCACCAACTCGCGGGGTAGCAGAGAATCCTCGCTGCTCTTCATAAAGTGACACCACGCGGCTCCGTAACTCGATCAGCGCGTCTTCTGGTGTAGACGCTACAATGGGTCGCTCTTGGTCATCTGAAGCTGTAATCTTAAACACCACGCGCGGTCGTCGTCGATGCTGGTCATACTCGCTGTCATCAGCTTCAACTTCACCCTTTAGCCGGCGGGCACGTCGCTCTTCAATTTCAGTGCTAGAGATTACACACTCATAGAGACAACGCGTTGCCAGGTGACGTGTGCTCCAGAAAATACGAGTGCTACGGAATCCCAGCGGGTAGATAGCCGTTCGAGTATGGAAGCTTCCGTTGCCAACAAACACGTGACCAAGAGAGTGAACCGTCAGCGCGCCCAGGCGGTAGCACATTGGACGTGGCTTGATGCCGCGCTTGATCTCCGCACGCTTCTTCTTTTTCAAATCCGACACTGTCACGAGTGGTGGATCACTAAACAGACTTCTTCGCGGCTCCGGACGCGGATTAATCACTGGTAGCACATATTCTGGCTGCTTTGGAGCTGCCACAGGTTCGTCACTGGCTGTTTTGTTGTCCTGCGCGAGGGTCTGCGCATTTTCTTCGCCCATCTTCTCGTCTGCAGGTGCATCAGCACTCTCTTCCTTAATTTCATCCATCGAGGACGCCTCAGCCTCCGCTGCACTATCTGGCGAAGCAGTTGGGAGGCTCGATGTCGTCAAAGCTTCATTCACCGGCGTCTTAGGTTCACTGTCGCCGGCAGTCTCGTCACCGTTGCCTCCATTATCCTCTGCTGAACTCGCTAGTTCCACAGTCTCATTTTCGTCCGTTGTTATACTCGATGCATTTCCATCAGATGTAGTTGACACAGCGCTTGTGGCCTCATCGTCTCCGTTCTGAATCACTTGTGGTTCTTCATCCTTCACGTCAACGACTTGAGGAGCAGCGGCTATTGGCAACGGCATTCCATTTGTAGCCTTCAGTTTACGTGCCACGATATCCAAGTGCGGTGCATATGGGCAGCAAGTTTCACCGTTCGGTAAGAACGCCACTCCAGCATCTACTGCGCACGGAAAGTGGTAGTGTGTCGTGCAGCGTGCTATGGTACAACCGATAGTTGCTCCCATGAGCCCACATGCGTCGCAGCGAACGAGGCGGCTTCGGTGTTTTGCCTTGTTGCACCTATGCAGCACACCCGCCGCGTCCTCGTACACCTCCATAGACCATATCGCACAATTTACATGCACCCACGTTTCGGACTCGGTGTAGAGCAGACGTCCGCACGCAGTATTGTCGCCAATCATGAAACACAAAGCACAAAACCGAGAGTCTTCGAATGGTGCGGCCAAGGCGCCTGAGGATTCGCTGCCGTCCAAGTCCCTTTCTCCTTCAGCACTGGTGGGCCAACCATGAAGGGGAGTTGCTGTCGTCATCTGAACCACTGCACGGTGCTTTCCGCGGAACGGAGTGTGCGGCGATGCTGCCAGCAAAGGTGTCGCGTGTTCTTCGGAGGCAGGTTGCGTGTCAATACTCACTTGAGGCGTAGCCCTCTTCGCAACCGAAACAGCGTCGTCACTTCCGTCCTTTTGGGAAGGAGCTTCCTTCTTTGTTGTCGATCCATTGTTCGATGAGGTTGCAGTCGCTGTTGCAGCATCACCGGCGCCGAATACCGTCATTTCTGAAGTAGCTTCGTGCACGAGGTGCCTTTTAGCTACGCGACGATCATATTGTTCTTTAATCGCAGCGATCTCCTCTTCCAGTTTCAATCGTGGTTTCGTCTCTTCGCCGTCAACGCTCTCACCAGTTCGCAGACGCTTCAACAGCGGCTCTCCGAGTTTGTGTTGTTCCGTTCCAATCACTCCATCTTCGTCCCACGATAGCAAGTGCAGCACAACTTCAGGAAGTGGGCGCCACCCATAGAGAAGGTGTACACATGCCAACAGCGCAGCACAGCTTGCAGCCTCCGACACAATTGTGCAGATGGCACTCGCATCCTTGCGCGTGTTCAAGCCCACAGCTTGCTTAGAGTAGAAGCTCTGCGTCTTCCGTTCTTGACGCCGGGCTGCTGCGCGAGGTCCTCGAACGTACCGTTTGAACCGCATGTACCGATTGGCCTTGCGCAGTAGCCACTCCGGCAAAGTCACCCCACTCTCATCTAGCTCTTGCTGCTTCGTAAAGCGATACCAGGCACTTTGAAAGTTGAGGCTGCGGTACGCGAAATTCCGGAGACATTCCTCTCCAAGGCGCAGCACGTACAAGTAAACAGGCGTGTGGTCGGCCAAACGCTTCCACCGCTCAACCTGTTCATGCTGCATGTGCGTCTCTTTCCAGCAAGACTCGCACTGCAAACGCTTACGCTGGATATCGGCAATGAGCACTTGACATCGCCAACCTTCACCATCGGAGGCCTTGCTGGTAAGGTGCGCACGTTCCTGGGGACGGCACGCAGCACACACATACACCGCATTGGGATCGTCCACGAGGATCTGGTACCGCTTAGGTTCTGCCTTCAGCAAGGCATCGCACGGAGGATGCACCCAACGCTCACAGGCATCACACTGCATGAGTTCTTCGGAGTCTGCATCCCATTTACGTCGACAGAGTGGGCACTTTTCGGCGTCCTTCTTGTTTTTGCGCGCAGCTTCGGACCACACCTCTGTCAACAGTCTGGTCTTTTCCTTGAGAGCTTCCGCCTCGCGCTCTCTCCGGTTGTGGCAATGCAGGCACTTATTTCTTTCGTAGCTGTATGTGCGCTCGAGGGTCGCGAGATGGTCCTTCTTAGCCTCTTCAGAATGCAGGTGATCCACGCTGTTCTTCTTGGTATCCTCGCAATTTGTGCAGGTTACACAGCTTGCGCAGAAAATGACGGGAGCGTCGCCGTCGCGCTTCCTCGAATTCGGCAGCTTAATAGCTGGCACTAGACAAGAACCGTGGTAACCACGATCGCAATTCGCGCACAGTAAAAGCGGCTCACTGTAAGAAAGCTCCAGGGAAATGTCCGTCTCCACAACACCACTTGCTGTAGGAGTAGGAGGAGCTGGGCTGTCTACACTTCCTGCCGTTGCAGGTACGCGGCCGGGGTTGTCTTCAGCCCCACAAACGGCACCAGGTTGACCACATATTTCGCACATTTTGCAGTTCGGACACCGCCAGTAAGCACGAATCTGGTCGTTCGCTTCCAACCGGTCAATGCCCATACCGGGAGCGCAGAATGAGTGAAAGCCCTCGCCGCAGTCAACGCAGAAAATGAAGTTACTTGGCAAGCCAGCACTGCCGCACACAGCACACATATCCAACCAGCTGTACGTATGAGCTGATGTGCGCGTCTGTACGAGTTGAAAGAGCGGGACGCGAGAGATCGAGTTGCCAGCGCGGAGTTTTGTCTGGAATACCAGCGCATCATTCGTGATAATTCGTCGGTCACCGAGCGCTGTGCTCACGGCGGAGATTGATCCATTGGCTGTCCCAGCCGAACTAGTGGTACGGGTTGGCTCGCTTCGCTGATTAGTTCCTGCTGAATCCGGTAAATTACTGCTTGCATCACTGTCATGCACTGAAGCTGCATCTGACGCCATGGCACTTGCTGAACCAACCGAAGAGCCTGCATTTTCTTGCTGTCCGTTTCCTCGTGTGTTTGGTTCGGACCCTGCATCTGAGCCATTATCGCCATCTTCATCGTCAAGGTCGTCATCATCATCGTTGTCTCCACCATCGCCGTCATTCTGATTTGCCTCAACTGAATCACCATCCGCTTTTCCAGCAAGTGCTGAATTGTTAGGAAGCTGCCGCTTCGCTGCGACTAACAGGGCATCGTAATGGCGTCCTCCGCGCTGCTTCATGCGTGCCTTGGGTGCTGTTTGGCGGAAAATCCTCTGTCCTTGGCCGTAGAACCTCCAAGCCTCGCGCCAAATCAAGAAATCGCGTTCCTTCGAGTTGAACGTGACAGCGTTCAGGCACATTAACTCGAAATCGTCACGGAAAGACCGGAAGTTGACGCGAGTGTACTTGCCATCCAGAATCTTGCGCCGCATGGTACTGAGATCCATAGGAGACTTGATGATGTCGAAGTACGTAGGGGCAATCGCCTCCGTTACAGGCTCTTTGAACAGGTCAAGCTTGTCTTCGACGCCAAGGCGGTGGAGTACATGGAGCATTCGAACCTTCCGGCACGTAAGGCACTCATAATTGTGCAAAACCTTCGGGTCGTACGAAGCTCCAAAGCGAAGGGAATGGGCGAAGTCTTCTTCAATCTGCTTGGCTGTCTTGAACCCGTCATCTCTGACTGCAAGATTTCTCCCATTAGCTGGCGCGTCCCGTTCCACAGACGGGCTGCGGCTACCCACTGGGGTCCTTACACTTGAGTCCGACTCGGTATCACCGTCACGGCTTGCTTGGGCGATAGTGGCGGTAGGTCCCGCGTTGCCCTCTGAACTCGGTTGACTTGGTTCATCATCGACGATGACATCCAAAGTGAAATAACTGCCATTGCTGAATGCGTGGAAAGCCGGGTGTGGATCCGGCTCACAGTCCGCGTGGATCCAGTGGTGACATGTCGAACATGTGAGCATATCCACACTGGTCGCCAATTGTTCGTCGTCCAGTACCAGATTACAAACACCGCAGAACCGATTAGCCTTGTAATATGGAATACACTTTGAGCATAGTGCGGCGGATTGCAACGGAAGACGCCACTGTGACCATCGTGGACTCAGTCCGTCAGCGGCATTGGCTGTCGCAGTCCCCAAGGCTTGGTCCTCATTCTCTTTCTGGCGGTGACAGCCCGCGCACGACGTACAATCACCACAGACGAACGGTACCTTCAGATCAGATACCAAAACCTCGCCATCCTCTGGGTTCACAAGTGAAATCGGCGCGTGCGGTGGGTCACAACAGGTAGTGTGGAACCTTCGGTCACACTTTGCACACTCCACCAACTCTTCCTTCTGCTCTCCATTTCCCACAACTTCATTTGAATCAACACCACCCCGGAGTTCGTCCGGCCCGAGTAAGCAGCAGCTGCACAAGTGGTTCGGATCCGCCTTATTTTCCCCGTCCGCTTTTGCCAAAGCAGCACTGTCGCGAAGTATGCTGGTCTCGCGAATAATTGCTCTTTCAAGCAGCTCCTTCGAGTGAAACTCTCCGGGAATACCTCCACCCACGTCAGAACCGCTTAACTCTAGCATAATTGCCAGCTCGCTGAAGGAACTGGCATCATCGAAATGGTATGCCATCTCATCAGTACCGAGAAGTAGATCCACCATGGTTTCGGGTTTCTCGTCATCCGAACATGCTCCACCATCGTGAAGCACAATGGCATGCTTTTTCGCGTCCGCATCAAACCTTTTAACCACATAAGTCTCTGGGGATAAATCATCGCCGCGTGATCCCACTGATGTTACCTCAATGATCTTACCGAGCATGGCTTCGGCGATTTGAGCATAGCGCTCGCCAACATCCGACTGCCCACCAACGCGCTTCGTGCCCTTTCCAGGTTTTTGAGGTACCGGTGCCACTGGAGTTTCCATAGCTCGCCGAAACCCAACAAGCAATGCTTGAAACACGCGGTCTAAATTATCGATTTCCGCTTGCGTCTCATAGTGCGCCCGCTCCAATGACGTCGCGAACATGTCTTCCAGAGTCCCCATCGTTCCTGACGTCGTCGGTTCTTCTGGGGGCGGTGGAACAAAGTTTTTCATACTTCGACAAAGGTACTTGGGCACCCAGCATGATATATACTGAGTAGTTTCAACGTGCTCATCATTGCCGGCAAATATCCGCACAAGGCGAAAGTTTGCACGTGCTCCAACTTCTTCTTCATCCGTCGTAAATAGCAGCTTTCGCGCAAGAGCATTCAGCTGCAGTACCTGGGCAGGCCACCACCGGTTCTGCAGTGCTGGAACCTTCACGTAGAGCATCGTGCGCGTTCCAATCACCATAGGAAATGCGTACAACGGCAATGATGCTACTACACCGTCGTCGAAGCAGACAGTGTGGTGCATTGAAGGGTGCGTCGCGTGAAATGCTGTAACGCGCCCCATCACCCACTGTTTGTCCCACTGCAAAAACACACCCACGCTTTTCCCAACAAGCTCGTACATTTTGCGCCGCTCTGCGCGCGAGTTCGGAGGGTTTCCAAGACGAATAACTTCTCCAATATCCGAAACTTTCTCGGCAGTCGGTCGTAAAAGACGGCCGTAGATTTGCATCTCCAGCACCATTTGCTTGGAAAACCGAGGCCTCTTCTTTCTACTTCGCTTGAGGGCTCTAAGACACGGCTTGCAAAACCACGGGCGAGCGGGTACAGCAGATGCATCACCGGTACCCAAGACGTCGGTCATCTTGAATTCACCAAAGCAGATATCGCAAACAATACAGATTTCGCTTTCCTCGAAGTTATCAACTTTGAATGCAGCGAGGTTGTCGTCTGGGTCCGCAACCACCACAGTCGGATTGGTATAGCTCCACCCACTGGTACACTTCGTTCCATCAAATTCATTCCGGATACCAACAGACGACGCCACCATGGTGATTGGCTGCGGAATGAGCACGCGCGGGCCAACACTAGCATTATCGTCGACGGACGCATTACTTAGAGGATCAGGAATCGGGCCAGCGCTTGTTTTTAGGCGGCGGGTTGTGCCTTGACTCGGGGTGTCTTGTGTGGCTGACGCATTACTTGGAGGATCATGAGTTGGGCCAGCGTTTGTTTTCAGGCGGCGGGTTGTGCCTCGACTCGGGGTGTCTTGTGTGGCGGACGCATTACTTAGAGGATCATGAGTTGGACCAGCGTTTGTTTTCAGGCGGCGGGTTGTGCCTCGACTCGGGGTGTCTTGTGTGGCGGACGCATTACTTGGAGGATCATGAGTTGGACCAGCGTTTGTTTTCAGGCGGCGGTTTGTGCTTCGACTCGGGGTGTCTTGTGTGATGGACGCATTACTTGGAGGATCATGAGCTGGGCCAGCGTTTGTTTTCAAGCGGCGGGTTGTGCCTCGATTCGGGGTGTCTTGTGTGGAAGTACAAGCTGGGCAGAACCAGTCACCACTTGGCACCTCGGTTAGCGGTGGATC
This sequence comes from Phytophthora pistaciae, assembly GCA_024679115.1. NCBI lineage: Eukaryota > Oomycota > Peronosporomycetes > Peronosporales > Peronosporaceae > Phytophthora > Phytophthora pistaciae. The sequence continues at coordinate 3,247 of JAIKVE010000634.1, read as the reverse complement.
CAACGCCATCATATCAAATTCACCATCGCACAAGTCACAAAGCAACAGCGTCACGGGAACTAGTGGCGCCGTCGAGCTGCCAGCACTGGTGGCAGCGCGCTTTGGCTGGGAAACGCAGTTACTGCAAAACCAATCACCTTCTGGAATGCTTGACAGGGGTGGAGAAATGCTAGCCATATCGAACTCCTGATCGCATCCATCACAAATCAGCACGGTCACGAGCTCGGGAGTAGCCGTAACCAGTGCATCCGCTGCAGCAACACCTGCCACCGAGGCAGCTACAGCAGCCTCATGTGCGCAACGTCCACAACGCCATTCAGCATCACTTTCATCGTCCAATGGCGCGTGCTCGAGCACCTCGTCCAGACTTGCATCCGTCTCCTGTGGGTCGCAGAACTCCTGCAAACAAAAGCGTCCCTTGCACACACTGCAGTCCTTCCACCACTGCACTTGCTCCTCCGTCTTATCTTCGTCACGCACGAGCATTGCAATGGTGCGCGTCTCAATAGATCCATCCCCCAGCTGCTTGGCCTGCTTGCCGTTCTGCTGCAGGCACGGCGCGCACCACTCCAACGTGCCAGCGGTGCTACGTCGTCTCTTCTTTCCCGTTACACGATACGTCTTCTTGTTCGTGGCTCCAGGCTCCGCTTGGTGGTGCAGCACACAGCGTCGATGCAGCTTGGCGTCATGGCACTTGGGACAGCTGTCCCTCTCCTCCGTAGCGATCTGCACCTGTCGGCAGGTCGTGCACACCTCCACAGCAGTCGAGAACACGCTCCACCCATGGTCATCACTCTCATCCATCTCTCCATCGTCAATTTTCTCCTTCTCCACTGAAATTTCACTTTCTCTCGTCAAATTCCGGTCGTTGCGGGCCTTCCAGGGCCGTCTCACGTACGGGAAGGCCAGCGCCGGCACGAGAATTGGCAGCGCTTCCTCGTCGAACGTCTCGTGCCCACTGTCCGTCTGTTTCTTCCCCTTAAAGCGGCATTTCGCGCACGTAAACGCCGCTCCGATCGCGGCTAGTCCTTGTTCTAGACCCCCATCGAGCTTCGACAGGCACGGCGTGTGGTAGATACCGTCGCAAACGCAGCAGCGGGATACCTGAGCGTCTCCTGGCGTCGTGTTCGGTGCCTGCGCGTGTTTTCCCGTCGAAATCGCGCCGCCGGAGGCGTCAAACGAAGCGTTTTCTGGACCATGGAGGGGCCTCGCATTGGTCGCAGTGCGGGCGTTCTTCTGGGCGGAATCGCGCGCTTCCGCCGCGAGGACGCCGCCCACTACCTGCTCGCACACAAGACACGCGAAATGCATGGTCGGCGGGTCTCCGAGGAGCCCTGGGGGACGCAGAATCAGCCGCGCAAGACGCCGCCTCCTTCACGCGCCTTCCGCACTCGGAGCCAAGAGCTTTTTGGAGGCGGCAATGCCCGCGAAGGGGCGGCGACACTGGATTGGTGGAAAATATTCGAAGGCGGAATTAACGTGGCGTTGTGTGGTGCACACCAAGTCGACGTGGAAAGTTTGTGCGTGGACCGCCTTCAAATTGAAGTCTTGCTCCTGTCGGACGTTGGTGCAGCCTGCAATCGGCAGCGCAAGCAAGTGCACCGAGTATTGTCGATCCATCGATTCTTTACCGCTCGACCTCAAGTCCGTGGTGCTGCTTATTCGGTGGCCCCCCAGCAAAGCCTGGTGAGACGACAATACCCACACGAAACGCACTTTTTCGTTTAACATTCGCCGCTACAGACAAGAGCTCTATGTTCCATCTTCGTGACAACTCGTCAGTCGGTCAGAGATCTGCTTCGTCCGGCACCTACACGTCCGATCCAGGCTGCAAGCGTTGGGCAAATCTAGGGTCCATGTTGTTGGCATAGCAGTTAGCATGTGCACCGGACGAGACGGCCGCGCTGACTTGCCGTGATCCATGGCCCGAAAACTACCCCATGAAGTCAGGCCCCACACCAGAGCGTTGAGTCAACCAAGGACGCATTGCATCCTTGCAGTAAGAGGTGTCCGCCAAAGCCTCGCTGGAAGACTTCGTGGTCAGGTATTTCCGACATGAGGCCCCAAGTCTTATGCCGTCCCTGAAATAGCGATGCCTGCTTCATTGTCAAGTTTACCCAGTGAAGGGAACTGAGTGAGTCCGTCACGACAGCAGCCAGGATAACGAGCCCTACGATAGTCTGCTGGTGCGCTGTGCCGGCTTCATGACCAGGCAGCGGCGCTCACTGGCATATTCGGCGGAATATGAGTTTGGCGACGACAATCTCCTAACTGCGACGTACCATGAGGAGACGCGGCTTCGCAACCAGCAGCGAGTCAAGCACGCCCAGTCCGTCCTCAATACGGAGGCCGATGAACGCACCGTCAACAATGCCAAGCGGATTCAGCAGGAGCTAGGTGCGTCCGTGTCTGCCTTACCGTACTCTAGCTCTTTGACCACGGAGCTAATAGCTTTCGTATTGGGTAGATAGAAAGATCGAGATCTCGCAACACAACCAGATTCTGCTCCAGCGTCTCGAGCGCATCCACAAGAAGCTGCCAAAGCAGTTCGACGTCTCGCATCATACCGAGGAGCATCTCAACGCACAGCGACCCTCCAACTTCCCGCTGTGGCAGCGCGAACAAGAGCGAATTGCCGAGGAGAACAGGAAAATGAAGCGGAGACTCGACCAAACCAAGTCGCAGTTTGACACCAAGCAGCTCGCAGCAGACGCCGCCAAGTACCGCTATTTCTCCGAGCAGCTGTCGAAAGCCGACCGGCGCCTCCAGGTGAAGCAAAAGTGCAAGCAGCTCGAGCTCCAAACCAACTCCAATCATTCCCCGCCAAAGGCACGTCACCGACATAAGCGGCATCATCTGAATGACGTCCAGCAGCAGGAGAGCGAGCTGGAGGGCGTCCACGAGTGTCATCCGGATCAGCACGACAGTCGAGGGTCGCGCGAGTTGCCGCGAGTCCGGGCGGCATCCCACAAGGTCGAGAGCAAGTACGCAGCACCGCTAGAGAGCTTCCCAACGGTGACAAGCACCACGAAGCTCATTCGTGCGTCGGACTTGTTGCCGCGGCTCGGACACTGAAAAATGTAGCCATATGACTTCAACTTGTAATTTGCACCAATCACATCGTTCCGTAGCTCCTCGCGCATATCTCTTGAGCTCATTCACCGCCTGTCATGAAGGTCGCCAAGCCGCCGCCGCTGGGGCGCCCAGGCCTGCGCCACTTCCACTCGACGCCGCCCAAGCCGTGGCT
>JAIKVE010000633.1:0-17493 GCA_024679115.1 Phytophthora pistaciae | reverse complement strand
GCTCTCGGAGCCCACCGAATTCAATTCGGTGGGCTCCGAGAGCCGCGTCAAATTCGGCGAATTGACATCATCCTGGCCGCATAAAAACCCAGGGCGACGTCGATAAAACCTCGTCCCTGGCTTTAGTGGCCACATGAGACGTACCATGTCAGGTGTAGGTAACGATTACATTGGTCTCCACTATTGGTCAGGTCATCGGTCTAATTTGTCCGTATCCGAGACCGTCACTATCGGATCTGCTGATCCGCTCGCTCGAAGCACTGGTGCTGGCGGCCGATCAGAGCACCTGTGCCATCTCTTGCCGACACGGCTGCCCGCCTGCCATTCGACTGGACAGGTCCGTCTCGCACTCACCGCAGCCTACAGGAACTCGACCGCGGACCCAAGATGGAGGACGAGAAGCTCATCCGGCTCCATGACATGCTCTCCAAGCTGCGCCCGGGCGGCAAGAAGGTGGGAAGCCTACGCTGGTTGTTGATTGCGCCAATTCGCGAGTCGGCGGCGTCTTTACAGAAGGAAACCATGGAGACTGAACGGGAGTGCGCTTGCGTGCCGGATGTGCTTTTGTAGGGCGGCCTGGGCTTCGCGTCGCTGGGCGGCAGGAAGGGCGTCAAGCGCTCGGATGGACTGCCCAACAACGGCCTCTACTCCATGTTCGTGCGCCAGGGAGAGGGCACCTACCAGCACAAGCACTGGGAGGAGGAGGATAAGGAGGATGGAGACGAGGAGCAGCAAGACGTGAGCGAGACGAAGGCCAAAAAGGACAAGAAGAAGAGCAAAAAGAAGGCCAAGAACGACAGCGACAGCGAGGAAGAGAGCGAGGAGCTCTCGAAGAAGGAGAAGAAGCGCCTGAAAAGGGAGAAGAAGGCCAGGAAGAAAGCCAAACGTGCTGCGGAGGAAGCTGCTGCCGCCGCCGAGTCCGAGGCTGAGGAGGCTCCTAAGAAGAAGAGCAAGAAGCGGAAACTGGAGCAGGCCGAGGAGGACGAGGACAAGGCCGCCGCTGTCGAGGACGACAAGGAGGAGGCGGCCGTCGTCAGCGCCGAGGAGGACGCGCCCAAGCCCAAGTCCAAGAAGGACAAGAAGAAACACAAGAAACAGAAGCGAGAGGAAGCCGCCGAAGAGGAGGAGAAACCCAAGGAGAAGAAGGAGAAGAAGGAGAAGAAGGAGAAGAAACACAAAAAGAAGAAAACCAAGCACTCCGAGTAGGGCAGGATATCTTCGAGGACTGAATGGAGGGGCTCGCGCACATAGAGGAGAACAGCGCCGGCTCGCTTTGGTAGCAAAAATTCACATTGCATTGAGATTACAGCATCGGTAAATGGTTCTTGCGTCTACAATGCTGTGCCTACTTCCTAGCTCTGGACTGCGCGCGGAAGGCCGCGGTTGCCTTCTGCTCGCGGCAGGTGGCAATTTCTAACAGCATACTGAGGTGCATCACGCGGTCCTCTAGCGTTTCGAGCTGCTGGAACCGGTCGGCGTGCAGCTGGATGACAGTCCAGCCCAACATCTCGAGGTGCCGCGCCTTCAAATCCACGAACCCAAAGGTTTTCGGATCCTTGTCTTCGTTGTCAGGCTCCAGTGCCTGGTAGCAGTCTGACGGGTTGAGTTCAATAGCGATCTTCTGCCTCGGCGCCACTACATCGAGGTGATAGCCCGTCTCCGTCGCATACGAGGTCTCGTTTTGCATTCCGATCTCATCCAGTGCAGTAGAGACAAGATGGTGCAGGCGGAAGGAAGAGCTCTTGCCCTTCTTCTGGTGGGCGTCGAACACGCGCTTGCACTCATCCTCCAATGCTGGTGACAATCGAAACTCGCTGGGTCGGTCGTAGAGCTCGCAATCCAGATGAACTTGGTACAGCTTTGACTTGAGGACTCGAAGCTTGAATGGCGGCATATTCAGCTTGTCCAGTGCACCCGAGTTCACCTCCTTGAACATTCGGCGGAATAGATCCTCGTCGAAGCTCTCCACGAACAGGAAGGATCGAGCAAGCGGCACAAGCACCTCTGCGGCTCGCTGCTTGTCCTCTGCACTCGTGTTTTCAGCGTCTAACTCGGCCAAAATCGACTTGCTTGTGGCTCGCAAAGCCTCCACAACCCATTCCTGCCTCCGGCTTTCCCTCGGCAGCAAGTGGGCTACTGCCGTGACCACCATGCATGCCTCATGCGCGCTAATTTTCGGGTTCTCACTTTGCAGCATATACACAGTCTGCGCCGCAACAGGTCTGATACAATACGCAGGCAGAACAGGCTAATTAGCTGGCGTTGCCACAAAGTAACTTGATCCGAGTTGACGTACTGCAAAATCGAGGTGCGGCCTACGCCCAGACGCATAAGTGCCGTCGTGAGATTGGACATCGCACTGCCCGTTTTGAAGGCGGCAATGCCGAAATTCACCAGCTTTTCAGTCTCGTCGATCAGCTTCCAGAACCTGATCACAATCAACCAACATGAGAAACGAAGTCTAGCGTACTTCCGATTAAAGCGCAGCTCACCTCTTAGTGTCCAACGCGTTAGGCTTGGCTGACCATTTAGGAAACAAAGCTGGCGACGGAACTGCCAGTAGATCATCTTCAGGCGCTTCCGATTTGCTTGAGCTGTCGATGTGGCTGACTGTCTGTTACCACACAAACACTAAGCAGGTTAATAATCCACCAGCTCGTCGACACGTGGACACAATAAACTAAAGTGCAACAATATGCGAAAGCTCGGGGCTCCTACCAGCAAATTCGCTCGGGTCGTTCGCGTTGCCACGAACCGACCAGCACGGTCGATCGCCGTTCGTATGTTGTATTGGTTCAAGTGGAACACCTGCAGCGCAATAACAGACAGCAAGTTAGCCTTAACCAGCTACTCTCGATTTCAACCACACTGCCATAAAAGCCTCACGTACATTCTCATCCACCATCCGCAGCAGCTCTTGCAAGTCCTTCGCCATCAGCAGTTTGCGGTTCAGTTGTGCATTGTCCGAGGTGTACTCCTGGATATTGTCCACTCGGCGGATCTGCAACAAGTCCTTAAGCTTGGGCTGCGTCTCCGCCATCAGGATCAGCTCCGACCACATCGTAAAACTGAGCAGCGAGGAAGGGTATCCCGACAGCGAAATCAACGGCGACTGGTCCTCCGGCATTTGCACCGCGACGCACGACGCGCTGAACAGGACCTTGTCGGACGAAAAGATCCGCGCCAGCGTGCCGACCTGGTAGTTGCACTTGATGCACAGCATCTTGTGCTTCCTCCAGCTCGAATCCTCCTCGTCCACCGAGTCTTCCGGGAACAAATTCTTCAGCGGCTCGTCCGTCGCACTGGATACGTGGATCCCATTCCTCCTGTTCGTTGTGTCATCCAGCGGCAATTAGCTACAACTCCTTGAAGAAATCTATTAGAGCGCCGATAGCAAACCGCACCATTTAAAGAAGACCAGGTCCTTCGTGGAGCTAAGCGTCGTGTTGCACTTGCCGCAGACCAAGCGAGGCGCGGATTTGTCGTCCGTGTCATCCATGGCAGCGGATTCGCTGGGCGTGGGGTACGTGGCGCTGAAGGAGAAACTGCGTCGAGCCAGCATCACATCCGCCAGTGCGAGGGCTTGAGGACGCAGTGGTTTCAAGGTGCTGCGGCGCGCAGAGGCGCCAGAGCGCGGCAGGAACCGCACGCGCATCGCCCGCATTTTGCGAGCGGTTGAGGATTGCTGGTGATGACTGGATGTCGCACTAAGGAAATGTTGCGCGAAGAATGACGTTCGATTTACACGCAACATTCGTACGACGTTGCCGTTAAGAAAGGATTTTGTATGGCCAAGATGAAGTCGGGTACATGTATGTTGCTCTAGGATATCTAACGGACTCTAGGATGTAGGCGAGGGCACTACGTAGATGAACTCCTCGTGGCTTTGTGTGCAGCTCGCGGAGCAGCTGTACACGATGAGACTAAGCCAGTCCATGCCGCCTGGAGGCGCGATTGCTTTCGGAGCGTCGCCTGCGCTGCCATCAGACTTCTGCTGTGACTGATTGTCAGCTACTGCGAACTCGTCCACCTTGAGGAAGTAGTTGATCGTCGGCGTCAGCTGCATCTCGAACGAGCGCTCTTCACCGCATCCTGGGCAGTTTGGCACCTTAAGGTTCTGCGGAATCACCACAGGCCATAGCGGCTCGCCGCCGTAGTCGTAACGAAGGCACTGCAGAGGGCAGCGGCTGATGCGCTTCTGGAATCGCAGCAGGTGACGCTGCTCTGCGGGGGTTTTCTCATATGACTCACCAGTTGAAGCGGCAGCTCCAGCTGACGGTGCACCCGCTCCCTTCTTCTTTGTGTTCGAAATCACAGTACGCAGGTCTCCGATATCGGTGGACTTCTCCTCTTCCTCCTGCTTCATATACTGCTCGAGCAGTTTGTTCTCGTGTGCGAAGTCGTGCTCTGCTGTGTAGTCTTCATACGGCTCTTCAATCACTTCAATTGGCAACGCTGGGAAGGCATTTTGCTTGCCCACCGGGGCAGTTCTCTTCACAGTCTCCGCCTTCTTTGGCGCTGGAGTCGCCTTGGTGGTCTTCGCGCTAGTCTTCATCGCATCATCTCTCTGCTGCAGAAGCGCCTCTAGATCCACAAGATCAGCCGCCGGGGTCTGCGGCTTGCTGTCGTCTTCATCGTCACTCCAGTCGCTGTCATCGCTATCCGAGCCCCACACGAGCTTCACCTTATCCACCTGCTCTGCAATCTTTTCCACTTCAGCTGGCACCGGCACTTCCTTCACCGGCTCCACTTGGTCACGCAGCACTCGCCAACTACCGGGCGTCTCCGTGCAAGCCACTGAGTTGCATCCGAAGACATACAGCGTCCGGTCGGTCTCCACCGGAGCGTACACTTGAGCGACCAGGAACAATCCTTTGCCGCACTTTGCACACGTCAGGTTGCTGGCCCCCGATGGCGGCTCCGAGTACCAGGCCTGAACAAGCACATCAAACGTTGCAAAGGGCCAATGTGTCAACAGCAACATTCAATACAAAAACAATGAGCCAGTCGACAACGGTTCTGCTCCAATACCTACCGGAGTTCCACCCGCCTTGCACACAAAGGGCGATGCGTTGTCCACGCTCTGGCGCTCCTGGATCGTGCCCAGCAGCACGACGCGCTCCTCATCCATTGCTCTCAAGTCAAAGTGTCAGAAGCGTTTCGATGGTCAGAGTACGCAAAATTATGTATCGTACTTAAATGAATACATCACGGTGATTGGTTGAAAGTCGCGGTATCGCGCGGTCCTCACGTCCGAACCGGGGCAGGATCGATTCGAGCCAGGAAGAGCAGCGCACGCGACGAGCAGAGCACCATGAGCGACAACAAGGAGATCCCGTCCGAGTACCGCATCTCGGAGAAGTGGGACAAGTGCCTGGAGAACTTCACGCTTTACTTCGGCGCCGGCCTCGTGGCTGGCGGCCTCACGTCCCTCGTGCTGGCGCGTACGTTACCTCGACGCTTAGGTCCCAGGCAGCTGACCAAACGAAAGACCCGGCAATTGACACGAGTGTTTTTTTCTCTTTGCATTTCAAAGGTTCTGGTGCGGGTCGTGGACTGATCACGGGTCTGGGCGCGGGCTCCGGCGCCGGCTCGAGCTGGACGACGTGCCAGCTGGCGTTCGCGGGCAACGCCGAAGCACAGGCCGCGCTGGACAAGACGGACAAGGCTGTGGGCGACTTCAAGGACAAGATCTCGGGCTCCAACTAGATGTTTTCCGCTTGAGAAAAGCGAGGCGAGCACAGCGCTATCTTTTTTTGCAGTCGGAAGTTTAAGAGGAGCTGAGCTGAGCTGAGCAAAAAGCGTCCAGGGATTCTCGGCGTGTCAACTGGTTGAGCTGGGCTAATGCTCACGCCCTGAATATTCGGACGCTTGACGGCCAGCTCAGCACAAGACGATGAGAAAACTTGAAAAAAAAGAACACGGAATATAATACTATAGGGTGGTGGTCAACAACCGCTAGCGATTCGGTGCGGCTTCTTGAAGGTTCTCCGGTCTTCCTACACTATCGGGGAGTTGAGCGCATGAAGAGGCCATCAGTTTCAAGACTTCTGCTCGAACGTAAACTCGTACTCGCCAGCGCCGACCTCCACTTTGACGGGCTTGTCTAGAGTAAGCTCATAAGGTTCGTGGGCTTCCAGCTCTACGTCGTTGATGCGGGTACCGTTGGTGCTGTCGGTGTCGACGAAGAAGATTTTCCCCGTCGCCTCCATTTTAATCTGCACGTGAAAGAAGACAACAACGTCAGCTTATCAAAGCGAAGTGGCCATGCACAATGCAGCCAACGCGTGTTACCTCTCCGTGCGACGTTGAAAGTTCAGAATCCTTCGGCATGCTCAATCCACGAGGCGGTCGAAACTTTCGGCCAGTTGAACGACCGACAAAGCAAGAGGAATGCCGTTTCTGTTTGAAGAAAAGTTAAGTGGCTAGAATGCATCACAGCACGAGTAATCTGATATGAGAGCAGCTTACCACGTCAATATCCATATGAAACTTTCGCCCTCGGTATGGTCCGGCGATGCATCGCACTGAAATGGAAAATGCTCGCGGAATCGAATTGTCGTCTGTTCAGGCGACCCCAAAAGAACAGCATCAGCATTAGAGCTCCTCGACCTCGTCCTGGCACATGCACAGCGCACTTACCTCGTTCCAAGTTCTCCTTCTCCGCTTCCAGGGCATCCAACAGCACTTTCTTGCCAGCCTCAAACTCTCGTCGCAGTCCCTCCGCTCGTAGCTTCGCTTGTTCTACCAGCTTCTGCAAATTCAAACGCAGAACAAATACCGTGAGTACAATGTAGTATTCCACCCAAACCGTCTCTGCGGGCAAGCCTACCTTAGACGAGGCCTGGCAATCCCGCAGCAAGAATCCTTGGACATCGATCATCTCGTCCAGCGGCCCAGGCAGTTCCTTATTTGCCTCGTCATTATCCTTAGACTCCCTCACTGCTAACGCATGCAGGCCACGAGAATTGATGGCGTAAGCGACGAATACGTTCAAATTCAAAATTCAAATATGCGCAACTTGTGTTCAGCTGCTGAAGACGTCCCAGCGCGCTCGATCTCACTGAGGCCTGCTAATCTGTATATATTAATGCATATAACGCACCTCTTTTCTTCGTAGGCGACGTCTGCTGCTCCTCGCTGACTGCTGCGGCGTGTGCGGCGCCAGCAGCGTGCTTCCGCTTCATCTTGCGTCTATTGCGCCGCCAAAATGCAAACTGTTTGAAAAAAAGTGCGGTAAATCCCAATTTTATCCAATCAGCGAGCTCAAACGTTTTGGCGAATCATGTTTCAGTCTGTCGGGCCTGGAAGCCTCGCACTGCAGCACCATGGCGGACGCGCGGCAGAAGAACGTGGTGGTGAGCAAGCCGATCCTCTATGGGTCCGTGGCCACGTACCTCGGGCGCAAGGCCGAGGAGACCAAGACGCACCGCTGGTCCATCTACCTGCGCGGCGTGGACAACGAGGACCTGTCCTACATGATCAGCAAGGTGGTCATCAGCCTGCACGTGAGCTTCGCGAACCCCGTGCGCGTGCTGACGGAGCCGCCGTACGAGGTGACGGAGCTGGGCTGGGGCGAGTTCGAGACGCGCATCCAGATCTACTTCCACGACCCGACGGAGCGGCCCATCAGCATCATCCACTTACTCGTGCTGTACCCGCCCAATAGCCAGCCCGCCAGCACCAAAAAGGTGACAGATTGTTAGACTTGCCTAGCTACTGCAGTTCGAAGACAGTGTAATGATGTGTGTATGTTGTTTGCTGTTGTTGTTGCAGCCAGTGGTGAGTGAGTTTTATGACGAGCTGGTGTTCAACGAGCCGACCGAGTTCTTCTACAAGAAGCTGATGGCCGGACCGGACCGCCAGGCGCCGCCGCTGGCCATGCAGGACCATCTGCCGACCTACTCGGACGTTGAGGTGCTCAAGACGCTGGCACACGCAGAGACGTTCGTGACGAAGGAAATCCAGGACACCAAGAACTTGCTGCTGAGCGCCGACATGGAGATCAAGGAGCTGAAGGAGCGCATAGCCGAGCACACCAAGAAGAAAAAGCAGGCTGACAAATTGGCCGCTGCGCAAACGGCAGCATGATAGCGCGCTGAAGTGGATGTTGTCTGTTGCCGAGTCGCAGTTGATTTTGTGGGGTAGCAAACAACGAATAGATATTTTAAAAAAAAAATGCAGGGCTCTAAGCTGCTTAGACTAAGCATTTCACTGCTGGTCACCATCGGCAAAATAATGCGCACCATCTTCAGCATTCACAGCAGCAACGCGTGTCAGCGGCGCTAGTAACTAACTGGTGGATTCTAAGACGTACCAGCATCTAGTAGATCTTCGGAACAGGGTGCTCGCTGCAGGGCAAGCTGAAGAGGTTCCGTGGGCGGATACAAAGTCCCACGCAATCGGCACCACCGCGTGTGTCCGACGACAACCGGGCGCGTAGCCGCGATTGCACACGTATCGATCGCTAGCAAACTGCACTGAGCGTTGTCACCCGAGAATAGGCGGAAGGTGAGGCCTTTCGGATGACTCGGGCTAGTGCTTCCCGTAGGCCGAGTGGGTGAGTCAAAAACACACTTCCAGCGCCGTCAATTGATCAGGCGGCACAACACGCTGATCAAGCTCTACGGAGTGCGAGCGATTACCACAGCGTTGAACTAGTCTCTGGCGTCGAGCGGTGTTTCTGAATCGGCGACCGACAGCCGACTACAGATACTACTAAGCTTTTGAACACGATCAACGCATACCCTTTATATGAGCTAAGTACGATAATCATTTTAGAAAGGATACCTCGATCGGAGGACTGCACAGCTCGGAATCTAAACCAGCAAGTTGCGACCGGAAGTTTGGTGTTGTCCTAAGTAACTAGCTCGGATAGTCTCCTGGACGGCGTACATGCATTCACCTAAGCGAAAGCCTTCATCCACTCACGACCCGCAGCATCACATTTCTTGTACAGATCTTGTAACCTCTATGAACCAAAAGAGTGGTACTGTTCAAAAAGCTTAGTGGTATCTGTACAAGTACAAATTGTAGTCTACACACGTGCCTGCATTGACGATTCCACTCGTTTTATAATACACATGGAATGGGTGGTGATCAAAGCGAGCAGTGTTACACGTCAGAAGGCAATGAGCAGCCCCCCCCCCTCCCTGCTTCCCGAGTCGTCCGAAGGTTGATTAATGGACCCCGCAGGTAGAGTGATGAGTCATCACGGCAAGACTGGAGCAGGCATTTCGGAGGCTGATCTCACCGTCGAATCCATTTGCAGCAAGAGGACGACCTACCGTAATACATGTAGGTCAATTCGGTCGCTCGCTCTGCTGAACTACATGTACTGTATAGCGAATGAAGCAACAGCTATTGCAGCCATTCCAAAATGTAACAACTTCAACTTCTGACGGATAAAGAGCACGGTATCTTCTGCGTAGCAATTGGAATTATTTCGCAAAGCCGGGCCATTCATCTACATCAGACTGTCAAAGCACTTGACGCACGTAGAGAACGGCCCAGCGAAGTAAGCCGACTTGTAAGCCACCCGGCTGGAGTAAGCGACTGTATGCAACGAAGGACTCGCGACGGGCAAGGCGATCCGAACCAGTCCATAGCGCTCGGCCGCCAGCGATCGGCAGTCGTGGCAGACCCCGTCATCGACGGCATTGACACGCGGCGGTGCCGATCGCGTGGGAAGGAATATCATGGAGCGAGGCTTGCTTGCTACGCCCGCACACTTGGAGAGCAGGCGACGGATGGACGTGTAGCTTCAATACTTCAGCTTCGACGGCACTAGCAACACTTGGTAATCCTGCGCTGCAGTATTAGCACCCCGACCAATGCTGTCTGCAGATGAGCGTGCAGCTCGTCGGACGCCGAGCGTGGGCGCAGCAAGCAGTTCTGGGCCGCGCCCTATTCCAGCGGTCTACTGGATGCTGGTAAGTGTTAAAGGCGTCGGTGATCCGGGTGCGTCACTAGCGCCGCTGGCAACTATCCTGGGAATGCACAAGCGCCATTAGTGCCGGCGGTGGCACGACGCATGCTCTTGCGGATAGCGATCAGCGGCAAGCGCACCGACACGGAGCTTAGCAGTTCATCCAAAACTTGCTCCACCGTTGTTGCGCAAGGAAGACGACAACATTTCGGTGGCGACTACATGTACAGTACATGTAGCTCTAGAAGCCAGGCTCAGCTCAAAGCTCAGGCCGGACCACAGTGCACGCACGCCGCCGGTGGTCCTTGAAGAGAGACCTGTTTTGCGGAGACCGTTGCTCTTCAACTGTACAATATGCTCCATAACCGTAGTTACTTATCTTGAAGTTGCCTCGCCCATCCCCCCAAAAGTGACACAGTGATGATGGCGGCGCTCAATACTCGGCACCAGTCAAAGGTGAAGGCCGCGGAAAACCCGCCGTGAGGAAGAAGCGCGAGGTGCTCCATCGCTTCCCGCCGTCAGGTGCTGGCTGGCTGCGCAGCGGTCGGTCAGCAGTCACTCTGTCGCGCTTGGCAGATCCGTCATTCGCTAACGTGCCGCCTCGGCCGCAAGACTCCTCTACCTGAATCTCGCTTCTTCTCTCCGACCATGGCGACGTACCAGCAGGAGGTCAAGACGCCCGTAGCCGAAACGCTGCAGAGCCCTGCACGCGCCAACGTGGACATGGACCACTACCAGTACCAGTCGCAGCCGGACTCGGCCTTCAAGGTGGACGTGGCCGCCAACAGCCAGGACGTGCTCAAGGAGGAGGCCGAGAAGGGCGGCAAGCCGCTCAAGAAGTTCCTGTGGTGGCGGATCACCAAGAAGCAGCGCATCTTCGCCATCCTGGGCATCGTCATCGTGCTGCTCGTCGTGATCATCCTCATCGTGTGGTTCGTGATCGTCAAGGCCATCTTCCAGCACAACGTCAACAAGATCAACATGACCGTCAACTACCTCGACATCAACCAGATCACGGACCAGACCACGCTCTCGAGCGAACTGAGCCTGCGCCTCAAGCACGACCTGAGCATGAATGCTCGCTCGGACGCCACCACGGCCAAACTGCTGTACGGCGGCTCGACCTTCGCCACCTTCGAGTTCCCCGCGCTCACCATCGACAAGGGCGAGCAGGAGTACGACCTCAACATCACCAGCGACCTCGTCGTCACCGACGCCGACGTGTTCTCCGCCATGTCGACGGCCGTCATGGACGACGTCTCAGTGGTCTTCGACACGAGCGCAGAGGTCAAGGCGCACGCGCTGGGCTTCAGCTACGGCGGGCTGGACTTCAAGCGCGAGCTCACCATCGAAGGCTTCAACAACTTCCGAGACCCGTTGACGGTCATCGACCACATTGACTTCTGGGGCTGCACGGACGAAGGCTGGACCATGGACATCGACGTCAATGTGACCAACGTCTCCCAGATGGGGCTCAACGGCATCGGATACCTCAACTTGACGCTGTACGTCAACCAGGACTACCTGGGCTACCTGTCTGGTCTTACCCCTGACGTCGGCGTCCCGCGTGGCATGAGTCAGCAGACCTTCCGGTTGTTCGTGGAGATGGCCAACCGCGCGCACATGGTCGAGATGGTCACGGCGCTCATTGACAACTATGTGCAGTACTTCATCACTGGCGAGAGCAGCTACGCGACCGAGTACACGCTGTTCAAGGACGCGCTGGCCACCATGAACATGAGCATCATCTACGAGGACAGCACCAAGCGCATCAACCTCAACACGTCGTGCAGCCTCGTGACGCTCCTCACCGTTTGAGTGTGATATGCTATCGATGCGGCATGCAGTTCGTTTTTGCGAGTAGCACAGTGAGTCGGCACGTTGCATTCATTGCCTAAGCAACGTGCATGTCCATAATAACACCAAGATATGTAAGTTCCCGCACTGAGTTCCTCGCAAGTCGATCGTTCTTGTCACCGTTGTGTGTTGGTGAAATCTGCCCCACCGAAATGGCGATCATCAAAACCGGCCAAACGCTGTTGCTGCTTGAAGCAAGACCTTATGGATAGGGTATGCTGGTCAAGGAAGGCGTCCAAGCGGGAAACCATTACTGCAACATGCCTGGCATATTCCCTGGCAGTGCTGTCACAGGCCCCACAACTTGAGTGGCAAGGACAGTCGACAACGGGGTTGTGTACTGTCATTGGGCTCAGCAAGACTACAAACTGAGCGAGCCAATGCTCGTGTAGGACGCGGTGTCCTCACCACAACCATGGAGCTCAAGACCAACCACTCTTACATGTTAGTGTAGATCTCACAATGTGCCTCGCCACCAACTAATACCATCGACGACGTGCACTTAGCAGCGCTCACGTTCGTCGCGATTTCGAGCCTCTCCACTTCCACCACCGCTCATGAACCATCTCGATGTCAGGCCGTTTCGGATATCGGCAACGAAGCACCGGCACTTCGCTCTCTTGCGCAGCATGCATGTGTAGCGCGGGCCATCCCTATGTCGCAAAGGCAAGCACTCCATACAATTTGGGGCCCCATTACACGTATTCGTACTGGCATGAGCCGCGCAACGCAGCTTTCTATTTTTGCCAAGATCTCGCGCCCCGCCGCTCGCGACTACAACTTGAGAAAGAGCGGCATCGACCCCGTCCGCTCGATCGCGGGCGTTGCTGGCAGCGTGCTGAGTTGCGCGCGCTTCCACTCTTGAATGGCAGCGCGCGGCGCCGACCCCACATCGTCATCGGCCCCGTCGTCGACATCGGGCTTTGGGATCCGTAAGTTCTTCCGGCGAGCTGCGTCGCAGTCACCGCCGCCCTCCGCCAGCGCCAAGCATCCAGTCGAGCCACAAGCTGACCACAGGCAGCTCAAGGAGCAGAAGGAGCCTGAGCCGCAGCACCAGCTGAAGCAGAAGCCGAGACCGATGCAGCGCAGTGCCGTGTTCGGATCCTGTGCGCAGTCCGTGGGCACCGTGGCCTCGGTGCTCTTCGGAGTGATCAACCGCAGCGGCCACTACGACGAGACGGCCAGGGACAGCACGGTCACCCGCCAGGCCAAGATCCTGTACGTCTCGCTGCTCGAGAGCGTGCAGAAGGAGCGCGGTGAGTGGCAGGGCTTCTCGTCCTCGTCCTCAGACCCGAACAACAACAACGGACCAGAGGAATCCGACGTCCAGAGTCCTCGCGACCTCCTCACGACAAACATCGACATGAAGTCGACCGCAGAGCAGCTCGGCATCCTGAACGAGCTGCTAGAAGTGAGCTTCCGCAACCTCATGGGTCCGCTAGTGCCGTTGGAGCTGTACACCAGGCACCGGAAGGTGCTGCTGCGTGAGAGTCTGGCCGTCCCGCCAGCACTCACAACGCTGCTTGCCATCCGCGGCGTCTTGGACCGCCTCGAGCGCGAAGTGCGGCACTGTTTGCTGCGCTTGCTAGCGCTGTGGGACCTCATTGCACTCGTCAGCGGGGAAGCGCAACCGCTGCGCAAAACGATCGCCGACAAGCACCACCACGTGTTCAGCGAGTCTTCCGAGTTCGAAAGCATGGTAAGTCGAAGAGCGGTGGCCATTCTCTCGGCTTAATAGGTGATGCTTACAGCTTCTTGGTGCGGGCACTTCGTGTTGTGCAGACTGCTCGCAAGAGTGAAAGGCAGGATACCGTCGCGATAGATCTTTTGCAGATCATGGTGCTCTACCGTGACATTCTCTTCAGCGACATCGAGGTCTGGT
The DNA here is from genome assembly GCA_024679115.1 of Phytophthora pistaciae. Taxonomy (NCBI): domain Eukaryota; phylum Oomycota; class Peronosporomycetes; order Peronosporales; family Peronosporaceae; genus Phytophthora; species Phytophthora pistaciae. The sequence goes on along the minus strand of JAIKVE010000633.1, from coordinate 3,826 downwards.
GATATTCATGATTTGGGCGAGACGATATGAACGATCAACTGAGCCAATTGCTGTTATGTCTTTACAGTTCATTTTAACGAAACAGGAGCTGCAAATTAGCTCGAGGCTGATCGAGGACGTACGAGCAAGTGCCTGGCCGCCTGATTCGGAGCCTGCGGTTCCGTCGGAGGAAGAGGAGGTGGAGGAAGACGACAGATTCTCCAGCGATGGCGACATCAGTAGCAGCCTGAGCGATGAAAATCAGGTGCTTCACGACGGTGACGATGCGTGGGGCATGGAAACTCCAGCGGAACCGCGACGTCCACGCGCATCTTCATCCGTGCCGAGCGTACCCGAAGACGGATATCAACAAAACGGATACTACGAAGATGGCGAGGACGAGGAAGCTGGCTGGTCGATTCCGTCACCGACACGGTACAGCTACCGTCACCCTCAAGACCGGAAGACGCAACGGTCTCGAAGCATGGCGTCTCCACCCGTGTCGGGGGGAGCAGGCCCATTGGTCCCAGTTCCCATGATCCCAACCAGCAGCGAGGGCATTCCACCCCCAACCAGATCGGAAACGCTGAGCCTGGAGCCCAGACCAATTGAGCGGATCCCCAGTGGGCGTCGCCACTCTCAGCGATCTCACTCGACTAACCCGGACTCTCCTACACACAGCGCGATAAGCCAGGCAAGCTCCAGCGCCAGGTCATCGTCACGTAAGCTCAAGCTGCGGGCCAAGCAGCGCAGCGCATCGTCTATCAACGGAAGAATTGATCGGCAGCGACAGGAGAACCATTGGCAAGACACGGCCAGTAGCGAATCACGCTCGCCCCCACCGCCGTCTCGCTCCATGGTGCGCCGAAGCGCTAGCAAGCGTCTGCGCGGCAACAAGGCCCCATCCATCCGCCGCCGACGAGCGGCCGCTCAGTCAGCGGACGTAGCCGCGGAAGACAAGGCTCACCCCTCCACAAAAAATGGAACCCAGACGAAGCCCGCTGGAGACCCAAGCTTCCTGTCGCTGGCAGTATCCTATCTCACGATCCCCGTGGCTGCTGCAACCCTGTGCGTTATCGCAACCATGGCTACCTTGGCGATCTACGAGACGCGCAAGGCCCCGCGGAACTGAGCGAGGCTGTCGTCGGCTCAGCAGTGATCAAGATATTCGCACACTATGTAGTGGACACGGTGGATTTTTAGCTGAGGCGGATGCAGTTGTAGCTTGTTCACTCCGTAATCTATTACGGTCGGACGGGAGTGAACCCATGAATGGACCCAATCTCTAAGCTGAGAAACATGTAGTGCCATACTACTCCGTTCCAGATCACTTGTCCTGTTCAACTTTTCGCTTGTTTCAGATCACTTGTCCCCTTATTAGACTTGATTTTAGTATTGACGATTTTAGAGAAAGGCCAAATGATTTGTCGATGCCTCTTCTATTGTAGAAACTGTGCTTTTTGCACAAAAAGTAGGCATGTAATCGTCCTAAATAGTCTATTTTGCTAACATATAACGATGGCTATGCTGAAGTTGCTGGAAGATGCGCGCACCATTCAAAAGGGCTTGGTCTCCTGGTTATTTTCAGACCAATCACGTCGTCATCCGATAAATATTGACCAATCCCGGAACGCCTCAGACAAAGTGGACAAGTGATATGAAACGGAGTAGTAAGCATTAGTTAAAAAGCGTGTTACAGGTAAGTAAGAATGCAGGACCGACTGCAATGGACAGTGGACGCCAAGTGGACAGTAAGCCCAGGGGGCATCACCTTGCCTCGCCTCAGCAAGCTCTCAGTTTGTTACATGTACACTGTACTGGGGGTGATTAATTTGGATACCCACGCGCCACGTTAGCGCCGATCTTCTTGCACCGTTTATTACAACAAGACGCTTCATCGACGCATGAAGACTTTGCGAAGTGCCTATGCTTGCTGGCGAACATGCTCGCCACCAGCCATTCGAGATTGATGATGTAGCGCTCCGCTTACGCGGCAGGAACACCAAGGACTTGAGAGTCGGTCAACAGATGCGCTCGTGGCCGAGGGAAATACATGTTCATCTGCAACGAGCTGCACTTTGTCTGGAATCGGATGATGCGACGTCGCACGCCTCCCTCAGCAAAGCCTTGCCGTCGAGCAAACACAGGCGTGTACATGTACTGCAGCGGCCATGCGGCGTTCACTTGGCTCGGAGAACTGGTCGGCAGTTTTCGGACGATATAAAACTGGAAAAAAAAACTAGAACTAAAAAAAAACTGAAGCAGCGGGTGTCGGCAATCGCCTTGAGCGTACTCGCCGAGCCTGCCATCATCGTGCCGATTCGTAATCGAGCTGTGCGCTTACGAATCCGAGCTCAGTGCGACAGCAGCGATAGGCGACACATGTCCGCGCCGATTTGGGATCGTGTGGCCGCGGCAGTGTTCACTCGGCGACGCGACGAGCGCGGGTCATGAACTTTTGCGATCTTGGTTGGCCGCAGCGAATCATGCGATGGGGTGGGTCGCTTCAATGTGATCCGTCAAACTGGGTACAACCACCAAAATGGCGAGCGTTCTGCGGTGGTGTCCAACGCCCACGTTTCGACAGCAACCTGACAGGGGGAAAATCTTGCTTCATCTTCGGCTGAGTGTTCCTTCTTCTCACGCTTGTCGCTACTTCAGAGGCGCCGAAAGTACTGCTTCAGTCTGCGTGCCGTGTCATGACCTCGGGCGCTCGGCCGTTCGAACAGCAAAGCTCGCCAACGTAGCGACCGGATGGCGGTTAGTAACTTCACGCCACCGAGGCGCACCGGATCCGGCTAGAGGTCCGATACCGTAGTGTAGCGCGTTCGCGCTCGTGTCCACTGCGACTGTCAAACACGCCACCGCCGCCGTTTCATCGGACTCGACTCGGCTGCGCTGCAGCGGAGGAAGTTGCGAGCCGCTTACCGCTCATGTAAACGCCGCTGCAACTTGACGAGAACATCCAGCGACGCCACCGCTCTATGCCCGCATCGCTCGCTGCGAAATGCCCGTTGCGCTAGCAATTTTGCTCGGTTTGACATGGGCTGAGGGATTTGAACGCGACTGCGCGCCAGCCGTTGGCTCACTGGGTTCAGTCGAACACCAAACGCGCTGGTGTCCTACGGGGGCTCACCTGAGGCGCCATCCACCGAGTGGATTGCCGCCGCGGCCTTGGGAACTAGCCACGCAGGGCTCCGCTGAACTCGAAGCCGAGAAAGCTCCGCTTCAGCCCAGCGCAAGTGAAAACCGTGCGGGCCCCAATGTAAAAAAGTAGCTTCGGTCCCGGCGGTGCCGCGCCTGAGGCTATACCCAAACTACTCTATACACCTCGACAATCAATGTATTTAGTTTTACCGTTCTGCATACATTTGACTGTACTGGTGACCTACCATTATACTGGTGACCTACCATTACAGTTAATGTAGCCACGAAAACTCAATCATCTAATACACTGTCAAATTACATATAATGCTGTCCACAGACATAGCAACTTGGCTATGTAATTGTGACTTACCACCGCGGCAGATTACGTCCGGCCAAATGCTAACAGTGATTCGATCGGTAGAAGGAAAAGCGGCTGGCGACGCTCGCCGGCGACCAAGTCGCCCCCTCTCCGTCTCACTTTGAATCGCGCAGTCCGGAGCGCACACGCCCTCATTCGATCCGTGTCCGTCCGTCCATCCATCGCTCTCTTCCCTTCCCGGCAGTTGACCGATCCAGTCGATCTCCCGGTTATGTGTCGAATTGGCTGCACCCCCTCAACGAGTCCGAAGACCGATGGTGACCCGCTCGTTCCTGCCGCTGGCGGCGTCCGCGCTGCTACTGGCCGCGAGCCCCGACATGG
>JAIKVE010000632.1:0-17493 GCA_024679115.1 Phytophthora pistaciae | reverse complement strand
TCGGCCTTGGGCATGGCGGGGGGCGGGGAGAGCGACGGAATGCTGCAGTGCCGGTCCGAAGCCGATGTGTTTGGCTTTGGCTCGGAAGAGAGGAGACTTTGGGCTGGATGTGGCGACTGGCGATTGGACGAAAAGACTTTCTGCGAATCGCGGAGCGCGACATGATTAACAGACGACGCGACGACAGGATAGCCGAGCCCGCAGGGTTGATGTGTTCTGCATCGACGAAGTGGCCACCCCGATTACGGGGTGTTTTGGCGTGGCCGGCTGGCACAATAGCTCACGGCAGATTGTACCGGTAGGGTCTTAGTGTTTTTTTAGGCTTATGGAAGTGCTGTTGGTGCCCATGGGTGTCGGCCGCTTTCGGCTGTGTCAGACGCTGAGACGGCTGGCGTCGAGCAGCGAGAGGAGGAGGGCGCCGAGATTTGCGAGCGAAGAACGGTATGTACAGTACCGTAGTTTTCGCTGCTTCTCCTGAGAGTTGAGCTCTCAGAGTTTGAGAAGGATCTTCGGATGAGCTCGTGGCAATGGCAATAGATTTTGTCATAATGCACCACACGCTGCTCTGCCACCACCCTTACCGTAATGCTGACAAGCGATTCGCAGCACGAAATACACTACTGTACTTTTCAAGCAACTTATACAACGTGGATTATCGAGACTAGAACTCAACTAATCGTCGCCGCGCAGTACCGCCTGCTGCTCCTCGAACGCTGCGTACGTACTGTTGAATAGCGGCACGAAAAACTCCATCCACTCGTCGTACGGGATCTTCTTGCTCTTGGTATTCGGCACTGGGTCCTCACCGATGTCCTCTCCGCCTCGGAACTGGTGCCAGTCGCAGCCCACGAATTGGCACAAGTTCCGGTACCCCCAGCGGAATCGCTCCTTGGGGAAGATCTCCAGGATCGTCGTCATTGGGCGCGACCACAGCACGTTGACGAGGCCGGCGCCGTGCATACTGATGATCATATCGCTTTCGATTGTGGTGCGCATCTGCTCGGCGAGGGTCAGGTTCACGTACTCGACGGAGCGGAACTCGACGTTCAGGTGCTGGTACTCGACGCGAATCTTGTCCATGACCTCGTCCTCGTTCACCCACACGCGCTGCAGTACACGACCTCCGTATGGTCGGCGGGTGATCACCGTCACGATCATCGGGCGAATTGTGGTGACTCCAATCGTGCGTTCAACCTCCGGGGTAATGCCCAGCGACAGAAGCGATTGGGCCCGGAAGGTCTTGAACAGCTCCGAGTCGAAACACGGCTCGTTGTCATCCAAGTGCTGCATCATTGGGCCGGACAGCTCGTAAGGTGCGAGTAGGACGTCGCCACGGAAGTGCACTCGCTTCCCGATAAGCGTGGAAGCCTCAATGAGCTCATTGTTTGGCGCCAAGAGACCCTGGTGCAAGGCGTCGATTGGGGACGGGTAGCCGCCGTCCAGGTGGATCACTTGCGTCTTGGTAAGGTCCCAGCCCAAAGCTTGCAACATGATCCACGAGTTGAGAGCGTACGAAATCTGAAAGAACGGGTTGTGGTCGTCTCGGCGGGAAATGAGCACCACCGGGTTCTCAAACACGACAGTCTCGTTGCCGTCAGGTGCCGTCGTCGGGTTCTTCACAAAGTCCCAAGCCGAGCGGGTGGGGGGTCTTTCGGTCGACCAGATCGAGCAGATCGAGGTATTGGGGACTCCGCTAGGAAACGACATGAGCGACGGCTTCCAGATCTGTTCTCCATTTCGCTCCTGGTCGCCCGGCAGCATGAAGAAATAGTCGGTGAGTTCATCGCACGCGCAGTTGATGAGCCGCGGATTGAAGTTGAAGCGCGGGTCGTGCTTGCCGCCGTCCTGCGCCATGCTCGCAATGGGCGCGTTGATCTTGACGTCGATGAGGTCGAGCATGAGGTTCTGGAACGTGGCGCTCTTGATGCCTCCAGGAACTCGGAACGTGGCCACCTTCGTCGCCTTGTTGGGACTCACAGGCTGCTGCTTCTCCTTGTCCCAGCCTCCACTCGTGCAGAAGGTTTTGGCAGCATGCTGAACGGCGCTGATGATGCCAATGTCCCGCTCCATGTAGCACTTGCGCTGTGTCTCCTTGTCGTTGTAGATGTGAGGGGGACGAGTCCGCTGCGTGCCGCGGGTCCGTAATAGATCTAGCTGCTGCTGCAGCCAAAGCGTGTGCTGGGCGTCACTCTGACGCTCGGGGACGTTGAGCTCTGTCTGGCTCATGATACCAGGTGTGCTTTCGGACAGGTGTACCACGCGAGACACCATGACCAGCGCGGTCACTAGCAGTAGCCCCAGGCCCACGGTCTCCGGCAGGCGGCGGCGAGCGCCGCAGACCATGACGGTCGGCACCTTGTCCTTGATCATGGCGGCGTAATTCAGAATGGCGAAGAGATCGTCGCGCTCTCCAGCGAAACCAACGGGGAGTTATCGGCGGTTGCAACCGATCAATCCATCGACCATTGCAACCCTGCAAAAATATCAACCGCCCACAAGTAACGCGGCTGGTCCTTGCGGCTCCTCGAGCGGAAAACAGCAACTTCCTATTGTACACTAAGTGCTTCGGGGCGCTATGCTAGAACCATGATATTGGTAGGGCATGGCATCTGGGGCTTAAGCACCAAAGATACGCTTTCGAGAGGAATGGTAAATTACCATTCCTCCACCCGGTAATATCCAGCGCCGAACAAACCATCACTCGAGTGCAGCAGAAGCAGCTAACGTGCGTCCCGAAGCAATCTATTGCAGTTTTGGGTATGCGGTTAGCGCCGCAGCACAGGGGCCCAATCTACGTTTCTGCAAACAGCGGACACCGCGGATTGCTTTCTGGTGCTTCGACCTTGCACCGATGTCCGTCGTCTACAACTTGCACTTGCCTTGCACCTCTAACGCTTTTACAGCATACCATCTACAATGTGCCCTTAAATCGATACTTTAGTGATTCATTACACGAGCATTTATTCAACACTTCATCTTTGTATGGATCTAGCGCTCTTAATCTGTACGTGTAAACACGTACGAATGACCACAATGGTGGTCAAAATACAAACGCTCCAAAGCAACATTTGGGCAACTTAAGCATAAGATTACCCTAAAATTGTGTGGTACCACATACTTTTTGAGCCGTCAAAAGGCACCGACGAGCTCACAATCCAAACAGCCGCCTCTTGCGCACTCCACTTCGGCATTGTCAAGATGGAGCGCACTTCAACTCTCTTGGCTGTCTTGTACCTCCTCCTGGTGGCTGTAGTGGCCTCCGCTGACGTCACCTCCTCAGACGTCGCCCCGTCATCGGGCGAACTGCTGGAAAAGACGTGGACGGTCTCCGCTGCCAGCCTCGACAAGCTCGAGGTTCAAGTGGCTGGCAACGTGTTCGTGGACTACGACAGCTCCCTCCAGTCGGTTGATGGAGTAGCAGCCAAGGTTGTGGTGCGTGCCAGCACATCGAAGCTGCTGGAAGCAGTGGACGTCACGGACATTGGAGGAGACAGTGCTGCTGCTGGCGTTGACAGTGGCGTCCGCCTGCACTACAAGAACCAGCAAGTGCACGTCGAGGGACTCGTCACGACGCAGATCTTACTGAGCAAGCCCAACACTCTACGCTCTGTTAGCGCAACCAATACGCAGAACGTTGTTGTTGGAGAAGATGCCATCGTGAACAACGACAAGGCGGCAAGTCTGCATTTCTCCACGCATGGCAGTGGCCACATCTTCGTCGAGTCAGGAGTCAACAGTTCAATTGAGGTGCGCTCGGTCGGCATTGCTGTTTCAGGCGACGGCGGCGTCCAGTTCCAGGCCAAGTCGCTCAAGGTTGCTGAAGAGCTCGTGATTTCGTTGGTTGGCTCGGGTCACGTTGCTGTGCTGGCTGAAGAGAGCTTCACTGCTATCAAGCTGGAGTCTGCTGTCGCTGGGACTGGTAAGGTATTTGTGCAGACGCCAAGTCTTCAGGTTGAGACGCTCGCAACTGAGATCGTTGGAAACGGCGAGGTTTCGTACGCTACATCGGGCACTTGTGGCACTGAGAAGATCCGCCTCGCTGCTGAAGGCTCCGTGAACTCTGCGTCCATTGTGTGCAAGGACGCGGATGTAAGCATCATCGGCGTTGGTGAAGTGGTGCTTCAAGCTACAGAGCGGCTAGCGGCCACACTGCTCCTTACAGGGTCGATCAAGTACGTGAACGGACGCCCCAAGTCGATTCAGACGTCGGGCCTCGTGCTGGAGAACAGCATCCAGCCGGCCGATGCCATCCCGTCCACACAGTACGCACCTCTCAGTCCGCCCAACCGAGCTGCCACGGGTGTTTTCCTGACTGTGGAGGCCGCCAACAACGCCGACAGCCCCTACGTTCACGTGCGGCCAGTGATGGAACCGACTATGAGACTGCAGAACTTGAGCTCCTCACTGCCTGAGAGCATGAGCGCTCTCGTGCTGTTCGAGGTTGCGCTCGTTGCCATGGCCTTCGTCGCCTTCTCCGCGTTCAAGTTCAAGCAGCGCCGGATGCGCAGCAAATACCAGACGCTGCTCCCGTGATCAAGCAGAAAAATCCACGCACACACTGCGCGCTATGAATTGTATCGATAGTAAGTTTTAGCAAGCCATGATAATGAGAATAATGCCTACTGTATGATTTAAATCATCTCTCGCCTCCTGCTCAGTTCTTTGGCAGGTGTTTGTGCTGGCAAGAAGTTGTTGCCAGCACAGACAACTTCAACTACGACTTGCCTATCAAGCCAGTTCCCTTTTTGCACCCATAAAACGCAAAGCTGCGCTTGGTGTGGCACACTTTTGTATCCATAAGCTCAGCAGCTCCACCGAGACTCTGGTCCCCTACTTCATCAATTGCTGATCTGCATGGGGCTGCGCAATGGAGATTCTGTCCTCCACGAGCGCGTCCGGCTTGGAGATTAACACCACGATTGCAGCCAAGTCGAGGGTGCCACTCTGGGCCTCTGTGCAATGCGAGGCCGGCAGCAGCCCATCCTGTGATGCCCAACGGGTGGAAGCCGTGCGCGTCCAGGGCAGTCGCGACGTGTTCATCCGCTACGAGGCACCCGACGACGAGCTCAATGGCAGCAATACTAAGGACGTTATTGTCCAACTGAGGACCACAGAGGGTCTCCTCACGTTGGATATCACGGCGTCCAAGAAGACGATCGAAGTGGTGCTGCTACAGAAGGACCAATTGCAGCGCCTGGAGAGTCGAGGGTCCGGTGACGTTGTCGTTGAGGACAATGTGCTGGCGACAATGGGTCCTGGAATGTCCATCTCTGTGCTTGGCAGTGGCGACGTGTACGCTTCGACCTCGGAAACCGTGCAAGTAGACACTTTGACATTGAACTCCAAGGGCAGTGGACAGTTACAAGTGTCCTTCGCGGAGGTGAGAGTGTCCAGGTTCCAGGTGGAGTACTATGCGTCCGGGGACGTTGCGGTCTTCTTCGACTCGGACAGTGACGCGGACAACTTGTCGGTCGTAGCGGAGGGATCAGGAGATGCGTGTCTGAACTGGGGCGCTGCCATGTCAGTGAACAGGTTCGTGGTCCAACAGGTCGGAGCTGGCGACGTGTCGGTCGGACCTCGGGGAGCTTGTCAGACTGCGAAGGTTTCAATGCAAGGCTCGGGTCAACTGGATGTCGGCGGCGTGAAGTGCGACGACGTGGATGTCAATCTCATGGGCAGTGGAGACGTTATCGTGCAAGCTGCCAACTCGCTGGCTGTCGAAGGTTATGGTGATGGAGACGTGAAGTTTGCAGGCCAGCCACCGCATGCGTTCACTAGTACGGGGTACACACAGCTGAGTCCGAGTCCTGTCGAGAGCTCGTACCTCCCGGCAAGCTGCAAACGCCACAAAACTCCAGCGATCAAGGCCAAGTACGCTTCGGTCTCAAGTGGGGCCTTGATGGCGACAAGTCGTGGGAACGTTGGTGTTGAGCTCGACTCGGCTGAGAGCAGCTCGGACGCAGTCGGCATTGTATGGAATGGCATCGACCGCGAGAAGGACAACATCGTCCCGCTGGCCACAGTTGTGTTTCTTGTGGCGATGGTGCTGCGTTGGTTCAACAACTCTCGTCGTCGGGCTCGAGAGGAACAACGCCAGCCCCTGCTTCGAGCGCAAAGGCGCGTGTATGTTTGAAAGGTGACGTCGCTATCAAGAAAATGTTGTGGCCAATTGGCAAGTATTCATGAAGAATTATCAACAATGAACATTGGATGAAGGACAGGTAATAGTCCGTCACGATCGAGGGTTCTTGAGTGGAGTTGCAGTGCCAAAAACGCAGCAGACACGGTACGTTGATCGCACATCAAATCGCCAGCTGTTCACACTGTAAACTTCACAGCGGCGGCAACCTATAACAGACCGTTCCAAGTCTGTCGTCCTCGAGTCTACTCCGAGCGCCGTTGGTTCTCTTGCTGTACACTGTACGCCAGGTCAACGATGAGCGACACGATCTCCGTCGACGCAGCTCCGTATTGGACAGTGCATTGCACCCCTAGTGAGGGTCGTTGTGGCGAGGACCAAGCTCTCGTCGTTACTGTCACGGGCAGCAACGACGTCGCGCTTCGGTTCGAGGCGCTGGACTCGGTGAGGGTTGGCGACGTGGCTCGAGTCAAGATCCGAGGTAGCGGCTCATCCGAACCACAGAGTGTTGCGGCTCAGCTACTTGAGGTCGACGGTCTGCCGGTGCTGCAGATTTCAGCCACGGAAGAGAAGCTCGACGTGGTGATTCTACGCAAGGAGCGCGTGCAGCGCGTGGTGAACCTTGGCTCAGGGGACGTATCAATCGGAGACAACGTGCTGGTAACAAGTGGACAAAGTTTGGTGGTCGGTGCGGCTGGGAGTGGAGACGTCTATCTGTCGACCTCGTCGCCAGTCACAGTGCACGAGCTCACACTCAGTTCGGAAGGCAGCGGGCACCTCCAGGGCCTGTTCTCCGAGTTCGATGTGAAGACGCTATCAATCAAGGTCACGTCTTCAGGTGGCGCCACCATATTGGCAGGATCCACGGGTACTGCAGACTCGTTAGCAGTGGCAGTCCAAGGCTCTGGGCCTTTATGCCTTGGTGCCGACGCGTCGTTTGAGATCAAGCACCTCCAGATCGAGAAGGTGGGAAATGGAGACGTCTCGTTGGGGCCACGAGGGTCATGCCAGGACGCGGAAGTGTCTGTAGGCGGGGCTGGCACTATCGACATGGGTGGAGTCCAATGCCGCAACGTCAACGTTGACCTGTTGGGCAGTGGGAAAGTCGTCGTACAAGCTACGGATTCATTGTCGGGTGATGTCTACGGTAGTGGCCACTTACGCTACTTTGGCGCAGCTCCACGCTCCATTGACAACGTGAATTACATGGGACTCGTGGTTGCGACTCTGACGTCGAGTTCGTATCACCCGTCGACGTGCAAGTCGAAGCCGTTCCCGTCTCTCGTAGCGACAAGTGCCAACTCGTCGAGCCAAGCAGGTGGAGCTGTGACCGGAGTTGAAGTTCATTACGACGTGACGATCGATCAGAGCAACATTGTCTATCTCGCAGGCGTCGTCTTCCTCGTGGCGCTGGTATTGCGGTGGTTTAATGAGTCTCGGCGACGCGCGAGAGAGGAACAACGCCAACCGCTCATAGGGGCACAGCGCCGAGTATACGTGTAGGCCAAGGTGAGGATAAGCTTATTGCCTGGAGTACCTACATCTTGAACTTAGATTGAAATATTGCTGCAGCCTTCTTCCCAGCATCTTCCAGCCGCAGCATTGATGGCGCGATGGCATGCAGAGCTTGGAAGCACTGGACGGCGCGCGCTGGATGTGCGTTTGTGCTGATCATAAGGATTAGCTCGCTATGAATGATTGTTGCGTCCCGCACAAAAGGCACTGTTTGAATTGATATATGTGACCACACCAAACTTGATACACCGAGTTTAGAGTGTTTTTTGCTCTTACTTCAAATATCCCTCCAAAACGATCATAGAGTCAAATAACCGGTACTGATTTCAGGAATGTGTGTACTTCAACTTACGATCCGCCTTGGCACGCGCAGCAGGCCCCGCTCGCCACTCACAACGCATTTTACCGCCTGCAGCTCACTACACCAGGCGTCTACCAATTCCTCATCTCAATACGCTGCCTCGACATGATGCGCGCCTCGCTGTTTGCTGCCCTCGCCTTCGCGTTGGCCCCGACTGTCGCTGACGGAGCCCTCTCCGTCTCCTCCACCGAGCCGTCTCGTGCTAACGACCTCAACGGGGCCTTCATCGAGAAGGTTTGGACTGTGAGCGGGGAAGACGGCGACGTGCTCGACGACCTCAAGGTCCAAGTCGCTGGCAATGTCTTCGTGGACTACGACGCTTCGCTCCGCGCCGCCGAGAGCGGAGTTGCTGCCAAGGTTGTCCTGCGCAGCAGCTCGCCCGACATGCTCGACATCATGGACGTCAGCATCCACGACGCAGAGGGAAGCGGCTTCCGCGTCCACTACAAGAACGAGAACGCTCGAGTGGTGGGCGAGATCGTCACGCAGATCATTGTGAGCGACCCGAACGTGGTCTCGAGTCTGAGCGCCATCCACGCGGACGGCGTCGTCGTGGGCGACGGAGTCGTCGTGACCAAGGACCCATCGGCCAGTCTAAACTTCGACGTTAGCAGCGACGCCGACGTCTACGTGGGCTCCTTGACCCAGGACCACTATGAGCTGAAGTCCATTGCCATCGAGAGCTCTGGCGACGGCAAGGTGCAGTTCCTGGCCTCTTCGATCCAGGCGGACAGCCTCACCATCTCTCTCACTGGAGACAGCAAGGCAGTCGTTGAGGCTATGGACAAGATCACAGTCGACTCGATGCTGTCGTCCGTCTCGGGTGATGGCAAGATCTTCGTGCAGACCGCGAACCTCCAGGCCCAAACGCTTGCCGCGAGTCTGAGGGGAGACGGAAAGGTGTCGTACTCGTCTGCTGGGTCGTGTGTGAATGAAGCCATTCACTTGAGCGGAGACGCCTCCGTCTACGCCGGGTCCATCGTCTGCAAAACCTCGACAGTGCAGACATCTGGAGACGGCAAGGCTATTGTCCAGACCACGGACACCCTCACGTCGGTGGGTGGCGGGTCCGTCAAGTACGTGAACGCACCGCCGCAGCGCATCGTGTCCAGCTCCATCTTCAGGAAGCACAGCAACGTCAAGCCGGCCAAGTACAACAAGGTCAAGACCCACCGCCCGTCGCTCCCTCCTACCCGAGCGCCAACGAATCTCACCATCGTTCTCAAGGCGGCCTGGTTCGGCGATTCTCCCCATGTCAGCGTGTACTCGGGCATGGGGAACTTGATCGTCATCGACGGAACGGGGCTGGCCATCACTGACTTCGCAGCGCACCACCACCACAGCGTCGGACTGTTTGGTGTTGCTGTCGCTGTGGCGTTTGTTGCTGCCGTTGCCGCTATGGCGTTCAAGCTCCGCGAGCGTCAGACTCGCGAGCAGTACAAGCCGCTGGTGTAAGACTCGGGTTAAGTCCTAACTCTTGTCGTGGTTACCGCATGTCCTTCCTAAAGTTCTGCGAGAAAAGAAAGCTGATGCATTTAATCCAGAGTTCTGCAAGTCTAACCAAAGTCTGCCCTTAGTTAGCCAAAACTACCGTAAAAGAAAATGCCTACATTGCCTCACTCTTCATCTCGAGTTTCGCAACGATATCACGGAAGAGCGGGTCAAAGAAACTCTTCCAGCCTTGATAGGCAACAAACTTGTCCATGTCGTTCGGGTCCGTCGTGCGGACAAATAAATCTGTTCCTTCACGAAATTCGTGCCAGGAACACCCGAGATACTGGCACAAGTTCCGATACCCCCAACGCCGCCGAAATCGAGGGAAGATCTCGACTACGAGAGTTCCAGGTCGAGTCCACATGACGTTGACCATCCCAGCACCATGCATGCCGATCACGACGTCGCTGTCCACCATCACCTGCATTTGGTCGCGCATGGTCATGTTGACGAAGTCGAGCGACTGGAACTCGCACTTCCCGAATCGATAGGCGTCTTTGTAGTCCGAGCGCATGAGGTTCAGGATTTCGTCCTCGTTCCGCCACATCCGCTGGATCCGCCGACCGCCGTAGGGTCTTCGAGAGATGACGGTGACCAGACATCGCTTCGGGTCGGTCTTCTGCGGGACAACGTTCATGTTCCGAAGAGCTTCGTCTCGGAAATCTTTGATCATTTCGTTGGCGTGACAAGGTTGATCGTCGTTCAAGTGGCTCATCATCGGTCCTCGCGCCTCGTACGGAGCCAGCAACGCCGACTCAAAGCGCACAAGATGCTGTTGAAGCTCATCGCCGCCGACTATTGGGTGGTCGGGTCCTAGCATCACGTGTCGTAGCTCATCGACCGGGGACGGAAGAGCTCGATCAAATGTTACGAGTTGTGTGGAACCACTATTCCACCCGAGGACTTTCATCATGACCCACGCGTTGAGAATGCCCGATATCTGGAAGAAGGGATTGTGGTCATCCTTTCGTGCTAAAACCACTGCCCGATCTAGGATCAATGTGGTGTTGGTCATCTCTGATGAACTCTCACACACAAAGTAGTCGGTGGTCGGAGCTCCAGCGAGGAGATTCAGCCAAAGGTTTGGTGCTCCATGGGGTGCATCTTGAGCACCGTCACAACTGCAGAAGACCGAGTGCTGTTTGTATTTGAATCTTGGGTCGTGGCCACCTCCGTCTTGCGCCACGGACGCAATGTCTCCAGCTACTTGTGCGCCTCGCATGTCGAGCACCAAATTATTGAGCTGTGTGGCGCTGAATTCGGCATCGGGTACATGGTAGAACGTATACGGAGAGCTGCTGGAACCATCGGTGCAAAACTGTCTCGACGAGGAACGTAAACCTTCCGCCAGTCCGTAGTCTAGCGAAGCGAAACATTTCTCTCCTTGCAACTGCTGCTCAGACAGAACACTGCTCACTGTCGGGGCTCCCGCGTTGTTCGATACATTCGCGATTGTTGGCGACGGAGCCCCAGTGTCCTCTTGAGTATCAACCAACGAAAAAGCTTGCTCTCCTTCGAGTGGGGCTATCAATACGTCTGCATCTTCCACGACGGGCATATTCTTGCTGTTTTCCACGCGAATCACCGTAGCTTGAATCGTAGAGGCTGGGTCATTGCTTGATACGAAGGCTGTTGCACTGTCAGTGCTTGCGGGTGTTGCAGTGTCATCATGCTGGGTTGTGCTGTATGCGGTTGGACTTGTGGCTTCAATCTGTCGCGTGTTATTAGTCTGTATCGCATCGGTATCGTCTCGATCCACGCTGGTTCTCGTTTCAAGTGGGCTGTTGTCGTTTGTTGTCGTGTTCGTCACGGTGTCACTGTCGTCTTCGCTCCGCAGGATAACGTTTACGATGGAGGCCTCAACGTCGCCTTGCATTATCGTTCTCGTCCTGACCTTGCTCTTGGCAAGCTCATAGGAGTTCAAACTCGCCTTGACGAGCAGGAAGTTGCCAAGAAGCATCATCGCGACGGACGCAAGAAACCCGCCCCAAACCCACCATCGATTCCTGAACGATGACGTCGACTGCCTCGAAGCTCTGGCTGTCTTTCTCCTGGCAGCAGGAAGGGAAGACATCCCCGCAACCTCCCGATGAATTGTCGAGTGGGGCCTCATCCGACTTTTTCGATGTAACCTGTGCTGTGACAAGACGAGTGAGATGAAGCAACAGAGCACGGGAACATGCTAATCCTGTCACACCAACGCCGTTTTAATCTGATGATCACCGCAATCTGAAATCGGACGCTAAACTCAAATTCAAACATGTACTCTGGATCAGTGGCCGTGATAATAACGAATTAAAACCTGATTGAGGCTTGGCATTGTGATGCCAATTTTCAAAAACCACTTCAATACTCACAGATGATAACATCAAAACACTGACAAACTAGTAAAGTTCGTGACGAATTGATGAAATACGAGAAACAAAGTGTAACCCAAAGCGCCAAAAATGGGATGAGATGAAGCACTACGTTAGTCTAGCAACGGCAGTCTCCTTTTTAAGCCCGATAAGAAGAGTGGACAAGCGTTCGCAAGTGCTGCTTCTTTGGAACACAGTCTAAATGCGTACCATGCATGCCCCCGCTCTTTGAGTAGGGTGGGGAACACCTCGGCGCCATGCGTGGGTCAAGCTCCTTGCCACGCCTGCCACTGGTGAAAGTTAGTGGAGACAGCCCAACTAGTGCCAGCATCGCTGACGTCAAGCAACGAAAATCCGTCGCTTCGCCCTTTTCAACGCCAGCGCTCGCCAAGCCCCGAGCCAAGAACGAATCGGACGTACTGGAGTCACCCCGTACTACTGCTTCTAGTCGTGATGGAAAAAAGCAACGCTCCTCGTCGCACTGGGCGAGCAAGTTCCACGACCAATCCAAAGGAGACTTGGTTCATGGCGACATCGCACCGCTCCTTGAACGCTTCGAAGACACCGCACTATACCGACAGCCACACCGCAAGTCCCTGCAAACGGTACTGAACGAGATGAACGTGAACGCCCAAGGGGGTCCACAGCCCACGCGTCAGGGCTCGAAGTTGTCCCTCCTGCGTCGTCAGGCCAGCGACTTCATCGTGTTCCATCGGCAGTACCGCCAGAGTAGCTTCGTGGACACGACCAAGGCCATCATCAAGAAGAATTACCACGAGAAGATCAAGGCGTCGGCGCTGGAGCCCCCTGCGAAGGTGGTGCCGACGCGGTTCCTGTTCGACAGTACGCGCTGTCAACGCGCGTCACGCTGCGACTACTGCAACTTCGCTGGGGGTGAGCTCGAGTGCGTGACGTGCAACGTCGTGGCCCACGCGCGCTGCTACCTCGCGGCTTACGAGAAGGAAGACAGGAAGACGAAGCTCACGTTCGTCGTCCCCACTACGAGCACGACCAACACGCCCTTCACCTCGTGGCTGTGCTCGCACTGCAACAGCGGCCTGATGGTGGAGTACGACGAGCGATCCGCCGAGGCGAGAGCTGCTCATCTGGCCGCCCAGCGACAGGTTCTGGCCAACGCTTTGACTGCGTACGTGCGCATGATGCGAGACGCCGACGCGTTCGCGAAGAAGAAGGCCTCCATCATCAAGATCCAAGCCATGCTGCGCGGACGACAGGCTCGCCAGCACTTCGAGCGGCTGCAGCGCATGCGACTCAAACCGTACGCCATGGACGCTTTACGAGTGCGAGGGGTCTTCCCGTCTGGCACCGTTGGTCAGAGCCTCGGACTGGGCATAAGCTGCTCTTCTTCGTCGTCTCTGGACGAGCTGAGGCTGGGCAACGGGTTCTCGTGCAACCCCTTCCTGTACGTTACGGTGGTCTCGGGGGACGACGAGGACACGCAGCTCTTCTGCTTCGAGACGAGTGTCCGAAAGCCCACCGCTCTCGGAACGACGGAGCTCGACATCGTGTGGCCCGAGAAGATGTTTGTGCCCGGAGCGGACGGCAACGCCACCTTCTGCTTCACGTTGCTGAGCAAGAACGGCCCCAACACCTTCTTCCTGGGGCAGGCGGTGCTGCGCTTGCTCGAGACGGGGGACAGTTGGCGGACGGGGCTCGCGACGGAGTTGGAGCTCATGGAGCACGTTGAAATCTTCCCCAAGACGGCGCAGCACCAGCCGCTGTCGCTAGTGGACGCAGGAGGCAACGCCCCCAGGTTCATCGACGAGATCGACGAGAAGGACCTTAGCAGAGGCAGCAGAGGGAGACCGAGATGGCTCCTGAGTGTCCACATTTGCCCCTTTGGGGAGCAGCACTCGCACTGCGGCTATCTCAACATGAAGTCGACTCTGGAGAGCTTCCACACGAGCGCCCGCTGGTGCGTGCTGGCCGACGGAGTGCTGCGGATCTACCGCCACTATGGAGTCACCCTGGCCTCGGACGTTGTGGACATGGCCCACGCCACGGACGTGCGCGTCGTCCCCATTACGTCGTCTATCCACCGAACTGCAGCGAAGAAGAAGCTGGGGTCTGTCCACAGCGCGTCCTCCGAGGACCGAGACGAGAGCGTTGCAGGGACGACCGTCTCTAGAGTGCGAGGTGCCAAGATCCCCAGGCAGTGCTGCTTGGCGGTGCATCACCTCACCCGACTCTACTTGTTTCAGTGCGAGCATAACGAGCAGCTTCGCGAGTGGCTCAAGAAGCTGCAGGCGGCGCAGAAGTACAGCACCCACTCAGCTATTGCAGCGCCGGCAAGTGCACCCAGCCCTACCAGATCGAGAGACTACGGTAGCATGTAGAGGAGGCGTTATCCATCCTGAGACCCTGCCCGGTCCCTGACGTGACCGTCACTTCAGAGCAGGCACGAGCATCAGCTGAACTCGACGCAAGCTTCGGAGGGCAATCCCTTAGTCAGAAACACTCGAGCGATCCTCAAGTCGTTGAAGTGATGCATCCAGCTGGCATTATAGACCGCTGTATCTCGGTGTGTGGTCATGTTTGACCTCGCTGTACATGCACTGTAACTTACGTCGTACAGTGTAAGTATGAACTATCCTACATGTTGTCAGGTTTACGTTGGACCCCTCACCGTCACGATGACTCTGATAGCAAAAGCAGCTCCTTTACTTCCATATCGACTGAAGTGCGGCCTCACCATCTTTACCTCATCCCATTGCTGTTCGACTCTACCAGTTCAGTTCATTTCCAATCTCGCCATCTCTTCGAACACCCGAGTCGTCCTTTCGACTTGCCATCAGACTCGATGACTAAGCTCTTCCCTGTTGCGGCACTGGGTCTCACCTTGATCGGTGCAGCCACCGGCGCGTACGTCAACCCGGGAGCTTGTTCAGGCGTCTGCGTGAACACGCACGACCCGAGCATCATTCGTCGCGCTGATGGCACGTACTTCCGCTTCTCGACGGGCGGAGGCATCGCAGTTCACTCGGCACCGGACATCACTGGTCCGTGGGAGTACAAGGGCGCCGTTCTACCTGAAGGAACGAGCATCAAGCTCTGGGACGGCAAGATGGATGCCTGGGCCCCCGACGTTCATCTCGTGGGGGACACGTACTACCTATACTACTCCGCTGTGCGCGCCTTGGCGTTCGACGGCCACAATCTGGCTGCGGTGGGCGTCGCCATTTCCTCGACGATGGACATTGGCACGTGGAAGGACCTGGGCTCGACCGGTGTGCGGAGCAATGATTCGAGCGAGTACAATGCCATCGACCCTGACTTGTTCGTTGAGGATGGACGGAACTACATGATCTTCGGTAGCTATGAGGAAGGCCTCTACCAAGTGGCGATGGAAGACCCACCGACGACTGCGACCCCTAACACGTACGCGAAGCTTGCATATGAACCTGCTGGCATCCACGCGGACGAAGGCGCCAACATGTTCAAGTTCGGCGACTACAACTACCTTTTCTACTCCAACGGCGTTTGCTGCGGATTCGATACGAAGATGCCGGCGGCTGGAGAGGAGTACAAGATCAAGGTGTGTCGCTCCAAGCCTGGCGTGATGGACTTTCGTGATGCGGACGGTAAGCTGTGTACTGAAGGAGGCGGCACCATTGTTCTGGAGTCGCACGACAACGTGTACGGTCCTGGCGGTCAGGGTGTGTACGACGACCCGACCTACGGTCCGATCCTGTACTACCACTACGTTGACACCACCATCGGCTACGCTGACGGCCAGAAGCAGTTCGGGTGGAACAAGCTCGACTTCTCCAGTGGGTGGCCCGTCACGACGTCAGCTGCCACGGCAACGCAGCAGTAGACAGCCCCGACAACTCACGCAAGCGGATCAAGTGAACTCAAGGACGAACGTAAGTTTCGGCCATACTTTGGATCCCGGGTTAAAGCGAGAAATTTACATGTACGCGTTGTTGTTGTTATCTGATCCGAATTCTGTTAAGGAAAATAATCTATGGTCCAAGCATGTGTGAACTTGTCACTGATTAGCTTCGGCTGCCTCCCGTGAAGCATATCAATCTAACTTCAATATGGGTGTGCCGTTCCCTACGTGTACTGTACTGTACTAACAGTTCTATTGTTCACGCGACACTACATGGCTGTACTGTGCTCGAAGCATCGGGATCCAAAAATCTTTTTTAATCAAGGAATTCCCGTACATACAGTACATGTATTAAATGTGGAATGGACGTTGTACTGTACAAGCAAAAGTCATGGTAGTTATTTTACGCGTTTTTTTTTTCAGAGGCAACCAATTCAAGCCGACGGAACGTGCGTGGGGGCGATGAATCTTCTACGGTTGCACTGTAATGGTTGAGCGGCAGTCAGAGCCACAGACACAACTGAAAGAGGCGACGGCACGACGCGGCTTTCATTGACTTCCTCGTGCCAAAATCAACTGTTGCTCCGCGCACTTCAACTACGAGCCGACAGACCGGATAGTGGCCTGCGATCAACAACAGCCCTTACTTCCGCCCTACAGCGGCGTAAGCAGCGACACCACGACACTTCTTCTTCATGCATGGTACACAGCTCAGCACGAGAAGCTGCAAACTGTGGCGAATGAGCAGCTTCCCCACTTTTCTCCTGGAAAAAGTATCGGGCTTATCTGAGCCGTAACAAATTGGCGCTCTGAACCGCGTGTTTCAAATGCAAAATTCGCGTGTTTCGAGTCTAACTTTGCGTTGCGACTCCATGTCAACTGGGACTTGCCGACTCTCAAAGTGACAAGTGAATTGCTACAGTACATGTTAGCCTGCTCTCGGGCCAAAGGTCAAGCAAGACACCGACACCGGCACGCCATCCCGGTGTGCCGGCAGCACAATCCGACCGCAGCATTCTCCTCCCATTGGCCGAGCCGCCGCGCTGATTATGGGCTGGTGTCGTCACTCGTCGCCGCGCGCCACGTAGACAAACGCAAAATGCTGCTGCAGCGCCCGGATACTGCAGACGCCACACTCCACTACTGTAGCTAACGCCGAGTATCCATACTATCTGCCCCTAAAAACTCACAACTCGACGGCCTAAAACCACTCGCCTCTGCTGCAAATTGCAGGCAACTGGCCAGGCACTTTGATATTTGACGCCCCTTGGCTGCCCAATCAGCGCGCGGCTCTCTCCCGCAAACATCACAGTTCGCGCTCAGATCTTCAGGCTCAGACCTCAGACCTGACTATAAATAAAAACTTTAGCCAGACGATCAGCCTCCAGCCTCTGCTCTCTCCACTGCAGTGCGGCTCAAATGGTGGCGGTGGCGCGCTTCCTCATGGGCGTCGACGACGACGCGGACAACGTGCAGGGCAAGTGGATCGGGCTGGCCATCGTCATCACGTCCGCCGTCCTCTCCAACCTCGGCGTGAACGTGCAGAAGCTCTCGCACGTGCGGGTGCGTCTTATCCTGTATTGCGCCGGTTAAGCTGACCGTCCTCTTATCCTGACGCTTTATCCTGTCCCTGCCGCGCAGGAGGAGGACAAGCCCGTGTTCGAGCGGCAGACGTACTACACGCGGCCGCTGTGGCTCACGGGGCTCGTGCTCGTGGTGCTGGGCGCCATCGGCGACTTCGAGGCGCTGGGCTTCGCCCCGCAGGCGCTCG
>JAIKVE010000631.1:0-17512 GCA_024679115.1 Phytophthora pistaciae | reverse complement strand
GGCCGAGGCCGACGCCGAGTGCTTGGGCCCGTAGATGGACACGCCGCAGCGCGAGACGCTCTTGCGGAACTTGTCGCGCTTGCCGGCCGCGCCCTTGGTGACGGCCGTCATGCCGCGAATGTCCAGCCTGCGTCATATCATATTACAGTCACATAGCGATATGAGCGTCATATCGCGCGACGTATACAAAGCAGAGGATATTTACATGTCGGGCTTGCCGTCGCCGCTGAAGAACTCGGTGGCGCGCGCGAGGCTCCACCTCCGGTCCGAGTTGGCGCTCATTGTGGGGTGAGGAAGGAAGGAGGGAGGGAGGCGGGTGGACTGAGCTGCGGAGGGCGCTGGGTCGCTGCTTTTTTGTTCTCTTCTTTGGACGCGCGGCTGGGCGCGAGAGAACTTAACTTCCGGACTGAGCGGGCCGAGGAGAGGGCCTGCTACTGCTGCTGGTGCTGTCGGTGCGGGGGCTGACGAGAGGAGGCCTGCTGCTGGACGGATCGATCGCTAGTGTGGGGCGTCTGCTGCTTGCTCCACGCGCGTTCGGTCGCTGCTGCCTTCTTTCCTTTATGCGGCGCGGGCCGTTTTGTCGCGGGCTTTCCAGCAAGAGAACACAGAGAGGGGGAGAGAGAGCGAGCGTTCAGTTTCCATACAACTGACTCCTCATACTGGAATCTTATCGTCGCGCCATAGAACGGACGACACCGCCCTCTATTCGGGCGTCTTGACTGGAGTATGCGGCCGCCTATCGTCCGCCTATCGACGAGCAGCCCCCAAATAGAGGGCCTGCGAAAAATGCGAGCGGCCCGTGATTGGCCCGCGCCCAATCTCGAACGAACGAAGTAACATGAGCACACGCCTCTGACCCAGACGCGGCTTCCGCGACGCCAGCCCCCGCGACGGCGTAGCAGCCCCAGGCCATGATCACGATCATGGTCCGCACCGGGAGCAACGCAGTGGCGGCCTCATTTGTCGCCCGCCACCACGAGCTCGCTGCCGCGTGCGGCGCTGTCGTTGATTTTTTCGCCAGAAACTCAGGCCGTTTCTAGTCGACCAATTTTTATGAAACGACGGCGGCAACCGTCCGTGGTGCTGCTGCGATCGCGATTGAATATTGTGCGGCCGGGCCGAGGGCTGGTTGTTAGTGGTGGCAGTGGTGCTGCTGCCGATGCCAACGTCGAGTCCACCATCAGCCTGAGCGGATGGTGCTGGGGGGCGGATCGCGGTGCCGGTGGTGTGGACCCCACCACGACAACTTCAACTTGGCGACCAGTGAAGGTTGCCACAGTGGGCGGACCGTGCTTTGCTGTGCTGGGGCAGCTGATGAGCTCGAGGCTGTCTATCTTACCGTGCGGGGTAAGATCGTCGCGAGCCTGCACATGCGGGGCTTCCTCTTGCTTACTACACTGTCAACGCCTCATTCTGTGTAGGTGAGTTATCTCGTTACCGGGTAACTTACCTGGGCAGAGCTGCTTTGGGGTGACAGCAAGCTTCTGCTAGCTCCCGCAAGTTGCGGGCCACAATCTAGGCAACCCGTGGTTGTCCTCCCTCGCACAGATAGTCAGAGGCAGGTATTCATGGAATGTAGACCAAGCCTTGCACGAATACGAAAGCGTCTGCAAACATATCTGAGCGAGCACCAGAATAATATATAAATGCAGCTAGCTACCTCTATCCTCTGTGAATGAAGCCATGTAGTAGACTCCGCTGCTTCGGAATGCCGAGTTGGTGCTACATCTTACCGAAATAGTTCTGCTCTCCGCACCACTTGCTATCTAACCAGCCGACGTAGTTAGATGCCCACCCACACCTGGACGCGCCGCGTGAACGGCAACCCGAACCTGCTTCGCCTCGGCATATGCCGCGCGTCCTGGAGATGACGCTGTCTGTTCACGTTGCTGGGGGCGCATGGCAGGCCATATGCATATATATACGCAGTTGACGAATGCTGACCCACCTCAGCGACCTTAACGCTCAGCCCGCCGTTGGCTTCGTTGGCCTAACTTGGGGTCTCGATCCCCACGATCTTTCTCGGGACCTCCGCAGCCACCCGTTCGCCCAGCATCGCTGTCAACGATGCTTGTCATCCACGAACGACCCTTCGCACGGATCCAAGGCAATGACTGCAAGTGCGCACGAGTCTCGCAGGCAGCGCTCGCCGCGCAGTCCTGCTGCAATGGTCTCTAACCTCGCCGGCGGAGACTCGTTGTCGAGAGCATTTACAAGTGTGTGCGTATGGAAGGCAGCTCTACCTGTCTAATGTACTAGTACCTGCCGAGTCGTCTTAGTTGAACTCGTTGGTGGCAGACCAACGAGTTCAACTAAGACGACTCGTGTAAAGCCGATTGACTGCATGTTTGATGTCTGAGCGCCCACACTGTCAGAAGAGATCCTTCCGTGGTTTCAACGAGGACGTCTGGGGCGGCAGCAGGAGAAGCAAGAGAGCAGCAGAAGAAATCCAAGCCCCCCCCCCCCCAACTTGGGCGACCCCTCATGCCAATCAAGCCATGCCTTTCAACCAAATCGTATCCAAATCAAAGCCGTATCCAAATCAAAAAGCCGTTCATGGTTGTCAATCAAAAGCAAAGATCTCGGCCAGAAGCGGGTCAACGGCGACTCCCCGCGCGAAATCTTTGGGAATTAGCGGACGCGAGGGCCTCGTTGCAGTCGATCGTGACGCTTCGCGCGCTCAGCCGTAGGATACCTTTGCTCTCGGGACGATGGATGACCCGCGCGCTTTTGAAAGGCAAAGACGCTTGTCATTCGCGAATTTGCCGCTGGCCGACCACTACCACCGCTCGAACCTCAAGCTTCTCCCACACTCCAGCAAGAGCAGCAGTCGCCATGAAGTTACTGGGGGTGCTCGCCTTGGGCGTGCTCCAGCTGCCGCTCGCGGTGGCCATGCGCGCGTCCTTGGACGTCAAGGAATCGCTGCTGGCCGAGAGCAGAGAGCGCACCGTGTCGTTCGATGCGCTGCCCTTCGACCTGCCAAGCTCCATGCTGATCTCCGAGGGGGTGGCCGCTCAAGCGTTGAAGAACAGCGGCTACTACTCGGACGACGGCCACATCGCGTGCACGGAGTCGGAGGAGACCACGGACGGCAACGGCCAAGTCACCGTGGTGCTGGCCTTCTCCAAGTGTCTGAACGACACGGCGCTCGACATCGTGGAGCAGTGGGTGAACCAAGTCAAGACGAGCCTCACCACGAGTCCCTACGGGGGTGACCTCTCCATCACCTTCCAGTCGACGATGGTGCCCGGTGCGTGCGAGGAGCGCAGCGAGAAGACCAAGCGGGGCGTTGCAGACCCGGCCATGGAGAACCAAGGCGGGGCTGCCGGAGGATACCCGAGCGGACTGATGAACCAGCCACCCATGCTGCTGGCCAGCGAGGTGCAGCCGAGCGACCTCCAGCGTCTGGAGGCGTTCCCCGGTTTCGGCCCCGTCATCAACTTGGCCGACGAGGACGTGACCCTGACCTCGAAGCCCATCGCGGTCGTCTCCTTCGTGACGGGCGAGGTGTCGTACGGCGAGGTGATGCAGTTCGAGGCCAGCGCGCACGTGTCCAAGACGTTCAACTTCCAGATCTGCAACGGCGGCGCCAACTGCCAGGGCACGTTCGAGAACTGCATCCACCTGGAGGAGACGGTGGATCTCTTCATGTACAACCCGTTCACGGTCACGCGCTCGCTGCACTGCTCCAACCTGGACGGCGGCGTGCCCGTCACGTACCTGAACTCGACCGGCGGCCGCCAGTGCTTCTGCAACTGTCCTGCCGGCTACGAGCTCGGCGAGAACGAGTACGGCAACCCTGCGTGTAAGAAGGTGGTGGAGGAGCCGTGCCCCTGCGTCTGGGCCGAGTGCAACGGATTCAAGCACAAGGTGCAGACCGACGTGGACGTGTGTTTGTTCAAGGGCGTGGCCACCAACTGGGGGCTGCCCGTGCCGTTCCCGAGCGACGGCTACGTCGCCGACAAGCGCGACAACATCGTCGAGGGATACCTGAACCCGCGCATCGAGTTGACCGCCGAGCGAGAGCACAAGCGGGAGTTCAGCGCGCACGATATCCAGGGCAACGGCGTCTCCTTCCCGCCAACGTTTGCCGAGCTGGTGCGCACCAACCCCAAGGCCTCCAACTCGAATCCGGTGGTGGCGGCTGGGCCGGCCACGACAACGTACGACAAGGTGATCACGTGGAAGGACTACCAGATGAACCGCGACGCCAAGATCAACGACATGGAGTTCTCATCCTTCGGCAAGTACGGCCTCGAGGTGAGCGCGTACGACTACTTCTCGAGCGCGACGTGCTCGGGCTGTCTCGTCATCGTGGACTACAACCGCCCGAAGGCCACGACGCCGTGCCCCGAGAGCTTCTGCGACGATCTGGCTGACCCCGTTCACTGCTCGGACTCGGCCGAGCTCACGGATGCGAACCTGGACAAGGCCAGCGCGCTCGCCTCGCAGTACTTCGACTTCGCCAAGAAGGCCACGAACGACGCGTGCAGTGTGGACAACCGTTGCGACTCTGAGTCCTTCAGCCGACGCGACTTCTTCGACAAGGACTACAAGAACCGGGGCTGCGGCCAAGCCAGCGAGTGCTTCGACAAAAGCAAAGTGCTGGACGATCTACTGAACAACGACAAGGTGAAGAAGAACCCGCTGGTGAAGGGCGGCGATCGCCGAGGGGGCCCCAGAGGCGCCAACAATGACGACGCGGAATGCGACAACACGGCGGAGCCCGTGCCCGCTGGGCAGTGCACGAGGTGCTGCAAAATGGAGACGGCGCTCAAGGAGTGGTGGACGGACTACCGCTGCGGCTCGGACTACGACGCGCGCTACTGCGACGGCGACATCGACCAGAAGTGCTCGTTCAAGCAGTGTCTCGTCATGAACGGCGACACGCTGGCGACCGCCACTGCTTGCATCACCGAGGCTGCCAAGGCCGAGTCCGAAGCAGTGCTTGCTGAAGTGGAGGACCAGGCGTACCAGACCGTGACTCAGATCCACCGCTCGCTCGACTGCACTGCTTTTGGTGCGACCGACGGCGACTGCGAGTTCCGCTCCAAACTCTCGGAGCTCATCGAGACGACGGAGCAGCTCAACGTTGCGCCCTCGTACGGCAACGCCGAGGCCACGGACTACGTGTACTGGCGCTTCAAGATCGTCTCGGAGGGCGAGTCGTGGCAGCTCTGGAAGACCGACAAGCACTCGTCGTATGGCGAGATCGAGTACGAGAACGACGACGTCCTGACCTTCTCCAACCCGGAGACCAAGATCGTGCTGGAGGCGTGGACGCAGTGCGGCCTGGTGCGTCGCTTCTTCTTCTACGTCCACCTGCACGTCAACAGCCCCGTGAGCGTGTGCGAGAAGTTCAACGACATGTGGTACCAGACGTCCGTGTCCAGGCTGCCGATCGGCCCCGGCATGTGTGCGTACCCGGGCAGCGACTTTGCCGAGCTGACGTTCGACTTCCACCCGAACGCTGGCCTGCTCTACTCTCGTGACGAGCTGCGCATGAAGGTGTCCAAGGTCGAGTGCACGGGTGCGCTGGAAGGCCGCACTCCCGCGACGATCCTGAGTGTGACGGAGAAGTCGCCCGAGATCGTCACTCGATTCGCCGTCACGATGCTCAACAAGGCCAACACTGAAGCTGCCACGGGCTTCCACGTGGAGTGCGCGTTCACGTACAAGCTCTTCAGCGGCAACGACCGCACGGAGACGTGCAAGCGCGACTTCTCCATTTCGGACTGCAAGGGCCCGACGTTCGACACGCCCGACTCCAAGTGCGAGTACGACGCGTGCGCTGGCGACGACCAGGCCGGACTGTATGAAGCGTGCGGAGGGATCGTTGTCAAGGCCGACGACAAGTGCACGATCGTCGAGACGGGCGAGAAGCCGTGCTGCCAGGGCTGCGGCGACACGGAGGTCACGTGCACGGCGCTGCTTGACCTGCCCAACGACAAGGCCGACATCATGCGTTGCGAGCCCAACTCCGAGGGCGCCTACTCCAGCAGCGAATACGGCTACTACGCGGCCGTGCTGCTCACCACGACTGCCCAGGAGCACCCGGCCGCCACGGCCTTGCTCGGTGTCACGGCGTTGGTCGCCGTGGTGGCGCTCGTTGTGGTTCGTCGTCGCGTGGTGGCCTCGCAGTCTTCTCAGCTGGTCGATGACGCCTACTACCCATTGCTGCACTAGGCTTGGCTGTCTTCCACGTGCATCATTCGAGACTGTTATCGCCTTTTTGAGTGGTTTGACCCTTTTGAGTGGCTAGGCACATGAATACATTGACTGATCGTGTTTGAAGCTTGGTACGGTTTGGTTGCTTGCATTGAAAGTGAGTGCATTGATATACGGCGTGCAAAGTTCTAATGAAGCAAACGTTGTGTTTCGACGAGTATTATCTGTAGTAAGCTTACGCACTCTAGTGTCAGGCATTCTAGCATTCCTATTCACCTACAACAGCTACTATTTGTACAGTACTTCACGAAGTGTTACGCTAAAGTGACAGCACGTTGTGAAAATTAACAAACGCAGATTATTCGTTCACGCATGAGCTCTACGGCAGCTAGTCGATCAGAGTGTAATATCCGCCTTGACTGTCGCCTGGTGGTGGTGCATCAACATGTGCACGGAGCTTGATAACGCTTAACACTGCGACAGCGACCGCAGCACTTGCACCAAGGAGCACGGCTATCGTTGCATCAAACGGCTTCAAGTCCGTCGCCTCCGCAAGAAGCACCGGGGTCCATGGGGGTTCGCAGCGCTTGACGTCCGACGTATCGACAGCAGTGCACGTCAGCGCCTGCGAACATTTCGTGCAGCACGTCGGTGCAGTCGACGGCTTCAGCAGCGTTTCCGTCGCCGTGGACGCCACAATGGAGCCACCGCACGCCTCATAAATCCCTGGCAATGCGTCCCCCGCACACTTGTCCGCACACACATCGTTTCCCGAGAAGATCTGAGGTTTATCACAGTCCGTGATAGTGAACGTGTGACTGCACTCGATCGAGTTGGTGTCCGTACCAACAGCTTCCGACGCCAAAGCGAGAAGGTTCGCGCGCGGAGTACGCGTGAACGTGCAGCGGACGACCCCGGTCGTCTTCTGAGCCGTGCTGGGATTGTTCACTAGCTCGACGCCGTAGTACTTGCTGATAGTGGCCGCCGACGAGTCCTCCAGCACCTTGACGACGCTCGTGTCGGTGCCGCCCGTCGGCTTCACCATCATGCTGCACGTGACGCCCGTGTACGAGCCCGTGACGGTGGTGTCGCTCTGCTGCAGCACGTCCGCGACGACCATGTCGAGCTTGAGGACGGCGAAGTCGCTGCCTCCGTACGCGCAGTAGGTGCCCTCGGAGCCCTGCACGCCGGGCTTCTCCACCACCTTCCACATCGCAGGGAACTTGGAGCACGCCAGCGTGCTGTGCAGATACAGATTGACGGTGAAGGTGGTGGTGTAGGTCATGCCGCACGCCGTCCAGGCCTCGAGAACAATGGTCGTGGTTGGATCCGTGAACACGATGGCGGTGTCGGCGAGCGGGTCCCATCGGACGAAGCTCCTGCCGTTGACGTTGTAGCGCCAGAAGACGAAGTCCTTGACGTCGACGGCCGTGGGTGGGGTCGGGAACGTAGTGGGGAAGGCCCTCCTGACGTCAAGCAGCTGAGAGAGCTTGGCCGTGTAGCGGCAGTTGGTGTCGGTGGCGCTGAAGCTGGTGCAGGGGATGCTGTAGTAGACGTGCTTGGTAACGTCACTGCCGTCGGGCTTCTTGGGCAGAGCGTTGAGCACGTTAGTGGACGCTGTCTGGACGGTGGACTTAACCACCACCGACGCTGTCACGATGTCTGCCCCCTTGGCCTCAATGCACGTATTGAAGGTGCACTTGTTGGGGAGAGTATTGTCGTAGGCACACACAGTCCTGAAGCTGGACGGCGGGCTGTAGTCGGCCGGGCAGTAGTATTTGGTGTAGTATTCCCTCAGCACCGACTTCTTCCGGCAGCACCAAGTGCACTGCTGGTTCAGCGTCGTCTCCAACGTCGCGTAGGCCGTCTGAAGTGACGTACTGGTCGCCGTGAAGGGCGCCGTCTTGAGACTCGCCACGTTTGCCCCCAGCAGTGTGTTGGTGTAACACAGATCCGTGAGGTCGTCGCACTCCTTCTCCCTCGCGTAGAAGAACTTCTTGACGGGCGCCGTGTCCTCGTCCAGGTAGCACGTCCCGCCACTGTTGGGGTTGTTGACGACGTTGCTGCTCGCAGTGTACGTCTGGTACCCGGTCTCCAGCGTCTTGAGCTCATTGAACGCTGCTTGAGTCAGAGGCTTGGTCACCTTTTGGGAGTTGATCGACGCGTCCGGACAGGTGCCGGCAGTGCCGTAACGCGGTCGGAACTTGTCCAGCACGGCGATGCAGCCGAGGCACGAGGCCTCGCCGTTGTAGTCGTTGGCGACGAGCACCATGTCGTACATGCCCGGGCCGTTGAACCGGATGTCGCTCTGCACCGAGGCCGCGTCGGTCACGTACTTGTACCAAGTGGCCTTCCTCGTCGCCACGGCCAGCTTGCCGTTAGAGCCCGTGATCTGCACAAAGGGCTGCTGCGTGGCCCTGCCCTCCGCGGGGACGTCGTACTTGTTGAGCCGGAGGTCCTCCACGTAGTTGTCCACAGGGACGGGGATCGGCACGTCGCACTCGTTCTCCACGCCTAGACGCAGCGTGTTGGCCGCGTCCTCGAGGTCGCAGGACAGATCCTGCTGCCAGTAGCAGGTTTCGTCGGCTGCGGCCAGTACAATGCGCTGCGTGCTGTTCTCCTCGCTCAGCGCATTGGCGCACGCGGCGTAAGCGCCCGCAGCTACCACAAACGGAGCGGTGACGCGCATGATCGCCGATGCGACCGACCCAACCACTGCCAAAAGATACCTAGTGGACCTTGAGAGGCGAATCAAAATGTGTTGGGCCGTTGAGGATCCGAGCGAAGTCTTGACCTTTGGGCTCAAGCGACCGCTGGCGGATTATTGTGCGGACCGGACGAAGATCTCGAGCACGGACGGCGGTGACCCTTCCAAATGCTGGCCAGCGATCTTACGGTTTAAGCGCCTAGAGATAGGCGATGGATATGAGCGTGATGCCGACCGCATAGGTCCATGTAAGTTAATGTAGACATGTATTGTCGCGTTAACTGGTTGCTGTCAATGTAAGGTCGAAAGGACAAGTATACATGCAGTCGAATGGACAAGCTACAGCTAGGCTCATATCGCCACCTCAATCCAACAGCGTGACGTACACGTCGTCCGTCTCTCTCGCTAGCCGCGCAGTGCCCGCCACCCGCTGCTTGACCACGACCAACGCCACAATAGCGACCAGGGCACTTGCAGCTAACAGCTCCATCATAGTTGGCGAGGCTGAGGCCTCGAGCTCCGATACGCCACGATCTTCATCGTCGACACGCAGCTCCATTGCCACCGTTTGCGCAGGCAAAGGCACAGTCACCGGCGATGGCTCGCACCGCTTGACGCCACTCTCCGACGTCGACTCCGTTAATGCAGCGCAAGTCAGCGCCGTGCTCGACTCGCAGCACTCACCGGTCACCGCCTTCAGCTCCGTCAGCGGTTGTGTCGCGCCACTGACTGTCGTCAATACGCTCCCACTGCACGCTTCATACGGACCTGGGACGCCAGTCGGGGACCCGAGAGCGCATTCGGCAGGGGCGACGAGATCCAGCTCGGGGGTGTCACAGTCCTTGATAGTGAAGGGATACGCGCACCGCTCGGTCTCCGAGTCCTCCGAGTTGAAGTACTTGAACAGGAACTCGCAGCGCACCTTGACGTCCGTTGCTTCGGCCGTCTCGGGGTCGTGCACCAACTCGAGCGCTAGCTGCTTGGAGATCTGAATGCGACCGGAGTCAGTCGAAGGCCACATCAGGGGCAGCTCGGCCTCCTTCACCTTGTCCAGGCTACCTGGACCTCCTTCCGCTAGCGTCACGTAGCATTTCACGTCAGTGTACTTGCCCTTGACCGTGTCGGCGTCGTGGGTCGAGTCCGAGTCGCTGTCGTAGGCGAACGTCAGCATCACAAAGTCGCTCCCAGGGTACGTGCACATGTACGACTCGACGTCGGTGCGCGGAGTGGGGGAGTTTTCCGTCCACATGTTTCGGAACGACTCACACACGTTGTGCGGACTGTGAGGGTGAAGGACGACCGTGAAGGTCTCGCGATACGCGCGTCCGCAACCAGTCCACGCCTCCACATACACCGTAGTCTGCGTGTTGGTGAACGTCAACGTCGCCGAGTCGCTCCATTGGTGCCAGTTCTCCGTGTCAACCGCGTAGCGCCAGTATACAAAGTCGTTGACATCGAACTCTTCCAAGCCGCCCGGACCCCACGAAGACGTGTGCGTGAACAGATCGCCCAGCGTCGGCGTGTACGAGCAGCCTTTGTTGACTGCAGTGCACGTGATGCTGCGATGGATCACATTGAGAGCTGGCGCGACGGATGTGGGCAGTCCGCCCAGAACCGTGGTCGTCTCCTCAGCAACGCTCTCCGAGACGGCAGCACTCGCTTCTATCAGAGCGTCACCTGGCATGTTGAGGCAGTAGCTGAAGGCGCATTGGTCCGACGTGGCGACCTTCTTCTCAGCGTCCGCGGGATCTGTGCCGCACTTGTAGTCGTAGTAGTACTCCTTGAGCGTGAGCGACTTGGAGCAGCAGCGCGTGCACTGCAAAGCGTCCAACTCGGCCTGAGTGGCCGAAGTTAAGACGTTGGTCCCTGGTGCCTTGGCTAGTAGCTTACTCGCGAAGCCAGTGTCAAAGCACTGCGTGTCAACCGAGGTCAGACTGGACGCGGAGGACGCGAAGAAGTCCTGCATCTCTGCGGTAACGGCATCACAGCGCTCGTTGGCTCCAGAGGCGCCGTCGTTGTTTTTGACGTTGTCGGTGCTGTAGAACGCGGTGAACTTGCCTTCTTGAGCGATCGCCTCAGCGAGTTTGCCGTCCGCATACGACGCGGGGGCGATCAGTGTTGTCGCCACCGTCGATTCGCACTTAGTTTCGGCCGTGGGTGGGTACTTGTCGACGATCGCAACGCAGCCAGAGCACTTGGCGATGCCGCCGTAATCGGTCGCTTTCATCTCGAGATCGAAGACGCCGAACGTCTCAAACGTGATTTTGTTCTCAAGCGTTGAAGGAGCCAAGAAATACTCCTTCCAGGTCGCCTTCGCCGTCACGCCGACTGATCCGCCTTGCTTGGTGGCGCTGATCGAGATTACAGGGTCCTCTAGCGTTCCATCATTCTTGTTGGTGCGTTCGTCGGCAACATAATTATCCTTCGCCGCAGGAGCAGTGATTTTGCAATCTTCGTTCAGCGTCAGCGACTGTTTCTCTGGTTCAATCCAAGGACAATCATACCCAACGTTGTTGGCCGTCCAGAAACACGTCGGAACGCAATTTCCATCGGTGAGGTCCTGGCCGCTTGGACACGCGCACTGTCCGTTAATAATTTCTCGTCCTGCCGAGCACGTGCACCCGCCATCGACGACGCTCGAGCCGGACGGACACGTAGAGCACTCTCGGTTGATGAATCCCAGCGAGCCGGAGCATCGGCACACCGCGCTCGCCCCGGTACCCACGAGCGTCGACGTCGATGGACACTTGCAGACGTTGTCGACGAGCGTTTGGCCTCCAGAGCATACGCACGCGGTGCCATCGAACGTGGAGGTCGATGGGCATGTGCAGGCACCATCGACAAGCGACCGGCCTCCGGAGCACGTGCACCCGCCATCGACGACGCTCGAGCCGGACGGACACGTAGAGCACTCTCGGTTGATTGAGCACGTGCACCCGCCATCGACGACGCTCGAGCCGGACGGACACGTAGAGCACTCTCGGTTGATGAATCCCAGCGAGCCGGAGCATCGGCACACCGCGCTCGCCCCGGTACCCACGAGCGTCGACGTCGACGGACACTTGCAGACGTTGTCGACGAGCGTTTGGCCTCCAGAGCATACGCACGCGGTGCCATCGAACGTGGAGGTCGATGGGCATGTGCAGGCGCCACTAACAATGGACCCTCCACCGCACAAGCAGACACCCGCGACGAGACTG
The DNA here is from genome assembly GCA_024679115.1 of Phytophthora pistaciae. Lineage (NCBI taxonomy): Eukaryota > Oomycota > Peronosporomycetes > Peronosporales > Peronosporaceae > Phytophthora > Phytophthora pistaciae. The sequence goes on along the minus strand of JAIKVE010000631.1, from coordinate 5,437 downwards.
GAACCAGACGGACACGTAGAGCACTCTCCGTTGACGAAACCCAGCGATCCGGAGCATCGGCACACCGCGCTGGTCCCAGTTCCCACAAGCGCGGACGTCGATGGACACTTGCAGACGTTGTTGACGAGCGTTTGGCCTCCGGAGCACACGCACGTGGTGCCATCGAACGTCGAGGTTGACGGGCATGTGCAGGCGCCACTAACAATGGACCCTCCACCGCACAAGCAGACACCCGCGACGAGACTGGAACCAGACGGACACGTAGAGCACTCTCCGTTGACGAAGCCCAGCGATCCGGAGCATCGGCACACCGCGCTGGTCCCAGTTCCCACAAGCGCGGACGTCGATGGACACTTGCAGACGTTGTTGACGAGCGTTTGGCCTCCGGAGCACACGCACGTGGTGCCATCGAACGTCGAGGTTGACGGGCACGTGCAGACGCCGTTGACCATCGACCGGCCTCCGGAGCACGTGCACACGCCATTAACGACGCTCGAGCCGGACGGACAGGTCGAACACACTCCGTCGATGAACCCCAGCGATCCGGAGCATCGGCACACCGCGCTGGTCCCGGTACCTACGAGCGTTGACGTTGATGGGCAGGTGCAGACGTTGTTGACGAGGATTTGGCCTCCGGAGCATGTACACACGCCATCTACGACGGTCGAGCCGGACGGACACGTCGAACACACGCCGTTGATAAACCCTTGTGTTCCAGAGCATCGGCAGACCGCGCTGTCGCCGGTACCCACCAGTGTCGACGTCGACGGACAGGTGCAGACGTTGTTGATCAGAGTGCGTCCTCCGGAACACACACATTCATTATTAATGAACGTCGAGGTCGACGGGCAGGTGCAAACCCCATTGACAATGGTTCGCCCCCCTGAGCACGTGCAGATCCCATTGATGATACTTGAACCGGTAGGACACGTAGAGCACACGTTACCAATGAAACCCTTCGTCCCTGAGCACGTGCAGACTCCTGACACGACAGTGGAACCGGTCGGGCATGTTTGGCAGTCTCCATTCAGCAATCCCTTCCCTCCAGGGCACGAGCAGGAGTTGGAGTTTCCATTGGAGGAGGTACCGGGGCAATCGCACTTGCACATGCCCGACACGCCCTCGTTGAACGAAACCCCGTTAGTTAGTACCGTCGAACAGTCCACCAGGTTGGTAATCGATACTGGCACGATCAAAGAGACGACGGGCAGCGCCGCAAGGACGATGTCTGTCGGCAGCACCGCGCAGTCGAGATTCGGGCAAACGCGGACTGCTACAGCCCCGCCCACAACGGGAGTAGTCCTTCCGAGCATCACCTCAAGCCTAGGAGGCCCAGAGATAGGAGTGACTGGAGTTGGCGCCCCCACAGCAGCCGAACAATCCACGTAAGAGAACGACACTGCGCGGAGTTTGGCGCTCGAGATGGAGGAGAGCGACAGCGTCCACAGCTTCTGGTACTCATTGCTCGGCAGACACATGGACACCGTCACCTGCAGCGTGTACGCGTTACTCGTCGAACACAAAACCGCACCCGCGGCCGCCATGAGATCGATCTGCTGCTCCACCGTGGTCGTCGCGTTGTCGGCAATCGCTCCAGTGTCGAATGTGTCCGTCAGCGCGTCTTGATCCACAACGCGGTATTGAAGCAGACCGTCGCCCCAGACGTCCCCCGGAAGGCGGTAGCTCGGGTTCAGCTCGTCGGCGAGAACCCCCAGCAGCGCAAGTGCCAGGAGCACCAGCAGCGTAGCAACCCAGCGCATTATGCGGCTGGAGACGTGAAATCAAGACGATACTGGATCTACTGGTAGTCGGGCTTCGCGCGAGGAGCTGCTCCAAAGTGAAAATGGAGAGGCATTGGGGGCATTGGAGGCATTGCGCCGCCGGCTCCAACCCCCTGGCATCGGTCGCTGCGGCCGCTCGTAAGATACAAGCGCGGAAGGTCACCTCGGCAAGGCGCCGCTTGCCGTCTCCAAACATGAAACCAGTTTTGGTAGAGCTCCACTGTTCCTAATCAAGACAAAAGGGTAGTTGTTCAATATGGTGTAATATCGCTAAAAATTTGTTGAACTGCGAAAAAAACGTATGGACACCCAAAATCGACGAGTTTGAAGACGCATTAGGGGGGTCAGAATTGACAAATGGTGCAAAAAATATCACCACTTGAGAGCCCCCAAAATGTCCAAACCATTTCCATAATATCACCCCGGTCAGATATGAAATGACCGGTCATTTTTTAGAATGTAGCTTATCTACTACATGTACAATACATGCAAGGCTGCAGCTTCCTGCGCGTGCCTGGCAGCTCGTGCAGCAAGCTGCAGTCGGTGGGCGCCCCTGCGACAGCAGCGCTGCGTAGAGGATGCACGTAGGAACATTAGCGCCGCTAACCGGTCTGCCATGCGCTCGCCTGAAGGCGCAGCACACCGCGGATGACAGGAAGGTGGCATGCTCCATCCTTCCCGTTGCGGCGCTGCATGGGAGCAGCCCATGGCGCCATGCAGCACCACAGTGCACGTGCGTGAGCTCGCGCTAGCTCCTAGCCGCGATGAGCGCGGGGCAGGAGCGTCCTGAAGAGCGCCGCCGGTGGCGCCGCTTGCTCGCTTCGCGCGCTGGTGCACGTGGCTCGGCATTTGTGTATCGACGTGTATACATTTAGCAAGATAAACAGAGCGAAGGTCACCATAATCCGAAAAATGGTCAACTATTTCGGAAAATGTCTGACCATTTCAGAAATGGTTCGGCCAAACAGGTGAACCATTTCGCGAAATGTCATGTCGGCAGACCATATTTTTTATGGTGACCATTTTGGCCGAAAAATGTCGCCACCACTACCCACCAAATTGGACTGAAAACTCCACTGCGTCTATAACAGCGTAACTTAGCTGAGTATCCGCGGGCGGTTGCTTGAGCGACACCCTAGATTTTGCACAACTTCAGCCCCCCCCCCCCCCCCCCACCGAAACACTCGCCTGAATTACGTGTTCGCACAAACACTAACTGAGTAGTAGTGTTTCCAAACTGTTTGCTACTTAATGTACGGTGTAGTGAATCTAGCTAACATTGTTGCAGAGTTCGACGCTTGTAGTCACCATAATGCCATCCTAACACCAGATTACTCTGGCTACGCAAGGGTGCATATATTATATAATACTGTACGTGGATTCTATCACCAGTACCAGTTCGCTTAAGGAGCATTAATTGGAGCGCAAGTGGGATGGAGCGCTAATACACACACGCGTTTGCAAACTGCCCTTCCTACACTGAGATAGAGTGTTGGGAAAATCACTATGATGTGGATTAATAACACTAGCACGTAACGATGACAAGCGGTGCTGTTGATTAAAAGTACATGTCCTTGTCAACTGTAAGGCATAAATCAAACACACAAAACCCATAAATCTTCAGGACGGAGCCACAACTTTCTACGGTCGTGTCAAGAGTTTGGAATTGTTTCTGAAATCGCTCTGTGTTGTCGAAGCCCGCAAATCAAACGAACTTTGGATGAAAGCAACCTGTGTTTCGCATACACACAGGAGTAAAGGGTCCATAAAATATGCCAGAAGGTAAACTTAACGGCCTTATCCAGTACATCAGACAGCAATTTGCCGTTTTGCCGCTCTATCTTGCTTTATTGGACAGAAGGACTTCTTCCATTTACAAGTCGACCGCACCATTTTAACACACGCAGAATACAGCAAAAAACATGTGTCAGCACATTTTAGCCGGGAACCTCTCATTTCTCTAGCGAAATCCCGTACCGACAAATTGCTATCCCAGCCTAATTACAGTTGTAAAAGTCCGGTTTTGCCTGTCAAATCCTCCCATGTCATTCATTGGCTGAAATCATAATCATTTATTATTGGAATTAAACAAGGTAAGCAGCAGCGAGCAGCAGCAGCAGCATGGCTTTCCCTCCCTCCCCTGACGGCGAGGCTCCTGGTGTCTACGTGTCTAGAGTCTACGAGACACCAGGAGCCGCTGTCTACTACCGGTAGTATATGACCAGGCGCAGGACAGCTGACGCGCTATAAGCTCCACGCTACTTGTATGTCTCACCATTGGTGAGCCAATAACAAGTGGATTAGTGGCTAAATAAACTAAAAAAAGCCCAAAACAACGTTAGAATGAGAGGGATCCTTCTGCAGAGAAGCACCGGGGGTCTAAGATTAGATCATGCGCTCTGGTGGGTCTATCTATGGAGATTTCTGAGATTTTTCTTGCACAGCCAGGGACTTGAAACGGTCTACAGCATAACTTCCTATTAGATCACTACTAATGGAGTGGTCAGAATTGATCTTTGTTGAATAGCGCGGCTCAGCAATTCAACCGTTTGACTAGTCGCAATGCATTGTTATGTCTTCTAGATTGGTTACTTCTGATTCCGGTGCCATCCTCTCAGTATCTCCGGAGTTGCTGCTGAAATTGGAAACAAACATCCATGCAAGAAAGCGTCAGTGCTGCTCAAAGTGCCGGAGCATCTACGGCGCACTCCACGATGAGTTCGAATACAGAACGTGCAGCCTAAAAGCGCGAACGAAGTCGCCAAGATAACGCAAGGCGTCGAGCGATAAAACGGATCACCATTACGGATGATGAGCGAGCAGAGCAACGGGAAGAGAATCGCTTACGAAATAGTGAATATCACAAAAGAAAACGGAAAACTCATGACGGACGAAGAAGGAAGGCGCTGAGGAAGGCGGCGTGCAACCGGACACATCGATATCGAAAACAATATCAAGAGGGCATGCCTTCAGATGGTAGTACAGGCGCTTGTACTATCACTCCGGGCACGAAGCAGGAATAAGATACAGCATTGGCTCGACTTCGAAAGGCACTTCCGCGAATGACCTTGACCATAGCTCTAGAGAATGTAGACGCCCCACAAAATGTTCGCTCGGTCATTTATTTAAGCAATGTACTGCATCCGATTTCGGTTAAGTGGTGGTAACATTTTCTAAATAATTGTACAATAGTTACACTATTTTAGTGAATGTACAATTCGGTTTTGCTGTTTTGCAGGGGCCCACGCAATGAGGAGTGCAAACTCTGCCGTCAACAATAGCTGTCTGTACGTGTTGTGGAGTAGCGATATTCGGAAATGTAGGAATCGGAACAAATGTCCACAATTCTTTTTACTCATGGACGAGGAATTATATGCATTATTACAAATGTTTACACAAGTGCATCGGCAGCATGACACGACGGTGACTGCAAGCAGCGTGTTATGACTCGCTCCACGCACGAAGAACCCGTCGACAATGCACAACACTGGGTTTCGCTCTACCACCTTCGTATGTGGCTAGTGTCGGCCCGCGGTGCGCGGCCAACAGTCGCTGTGTAACGGGGTTACACGTACAAGGGGCTCCTCCGTTGGCTTGTCGAACTCGACACTGCCATTGCGGCTTGACGTATAGTCGACCAGCTGTCGAAGGTCACG
>JAIKVE010000630.1:0-17512 GCA_024679115.1 Phytophthora pistaciae | reverse complement strand
AGTTCATTGTTGTTGATTTATATTCCGTGGATAATGCTAGGCTTTGTATGCTCTTTGTTGAAGTTACAGATCAGATCGACATCACAAGAATTTAGATGCAATGTTCTCGTTCTCCCTCTAGCTTAGAGGGCTATTCCTTGTACGTATTTTCTCTGAAATTTATTTCAGTTTCAGAGAGGTCCGATTTTGCCATTGATTGATGTCTGGTAATTTATATATTCGATGTGGTATTCATAAATAGAGGTAGCATATAAAAAGTAGTTGATGGGGTACAGTGTCACTTCCCATAATAAATACTCGAAACTTCATAAATTACCTGAATGTTGCCTGTGTCGTCGCCCCCCTCCGCTTATGTACGGTTTTGATGTTGCGTGAAAGTGTCTTGAAGAGGCCATCGTCTTCTTCCATCGCAGCAGCACGTCAAGTGACGGAAGTTATGCGGCATCAACGATACGGCCCAAGAGTGTGGATTAGCTGGACCACTTTAAAAGTGGTAAAATCAGACAAATTGCCACCTTTTCCACTTTCTGGCGAACCTTAAAGGTGGAACAAATTTTGGTTAGAATGACCAAAGTTCAAGTCCTTTCTGGACGATGCCACGCACAACGATAGCGGGCGCTGACACAGTACAGATGCATGTCATACATGGCGAAAACTGCGAAAGCGCCGTTGAAGGCGACTGTGCTTCTATTCGTAGCGAAATACCCTGCTAGCTACACCCGAGGCAATAGCGAAGTTCGTGTCAGACGGTTAGTAGTTAGTACTAACCGACTGACACGAACTTCGCTATTGGGATATTGTATAGGTTCCACTTTTTCCAAGAAAAAATGCCATTTAAAATCAAAAAGTGGAGAAATTGACTCTTAAAGTGGTCTGATCATTGCGACTACCCCCCCCCCCCCTATCAAACACACATGAACATCTCGGGTGTAACTCACTTCACACCCCGTATTCAATGGCCGCTCCGAAAAGGATACGTGCGCTGCCGTCGAGGAGACCGCGAGCGACGGAAGCTCCGAGACTTGCACGGACAATGATGCCAGCCGAAGCGCCGACTCCTGCTTCGCCGCTGGATCTGGGTCCGTGGAGGACGTCACCATCGACACGACCAATTTCGAAGTCAGCTTAGCAGATACTGCGGCTGCGAAAGCAGGCGCAGGAGATGCGCTCCATTGAGTAACTGGGGTTTACACAATAAGATTATAGTAGCTCAAAAAACCTCTTGACCAGGTCCTAACATACTTCGAAGTACGAAGTATAATACATGTTTCCACTAAATTTCAGAGCTTCTTCGTGCAGCAGCAGCGCGCGACTTTGTAACTGAAAACATATATTTTTACGATTTCAATACAACACCGCTAGCCCCAGCTGTGGCTCTGATTGACGCACTCGCTCTCATGATTGCGGATGCGCCTACGTCACCCGCCTCGGCCGTTGAGGCCGCGCTAAAAGACCGGATTCCGTTCGTGGCGCCGGTTCCAGTCCGGTCGGGTCACCGTGGTTGACGGCATTTGCGCTTGAGAAGGCATCCGCGTTCGTGTGATTCTTGATGCTGTAACTTCAACAAAGAGCATACAAAGCCTAGCATTATCCACGGAATATAAATCAACAACAATGAACTCCGTAGTCTGTAACTTCAACAAAGAGCATACAAAGCCTAGCATTATCCACGGAATATAAATCAACAACAATGAACTCCGTAGAGCCCTACTAGTACCTTAACATTTAAAAAGGCAATAATATATTAGGGGAGAGTGAAAAGCTAATTGTTGCCATTGTACCGCGACGCGCCCTAGCGACTGCTGCGGAAGGAGCCGAAAACGAATACATATTTGAGCCGAAAACGAATACATACCTGTACTCCTCGCGGTTCCCACAACAATGCACCATTTCGATTGCGACGGTCCTAGACAGCGATCGGCACTGACAGCAATTTACGCGCGATATTGGGTGAGCGCGCTTCGACGTGGATCTCTGGGAGGCGCGTGATGAGTGCCCCGAAATCACGCCAGCATTTATGACGCAATCCCGAAAACAAGTACGAAAACAAGTGTTAAAAAGCGCTTTTTTGCACCAGAAAAGCGTGATACCAGAAGAAAAATCGCGCCGACTCTAGGTACCGAAGTTGAAGCGCGGCTCTGCGGCCAGCGTCAACCCGGCGATAGGATGCAGCACCACGATTAGAGAAATGTGGTCTCCGGCCAGAGCACAAGGCCCGCCGACACGTTCTCCAGCGCTCTTGCGCTCATTACGCAGTTGGACACCAAGCACAGACTCGCAGCTACAGACAGCTAAGCTTACACAGACCCACCCACCCGGCACAACCACAACATGCTCTCCAACCAGCTCCTACATCGCGCTGTCCAACTTGAGAGCCAGGTGCTGCTCGGGCGACTAGCGGCTCGATGGGGGCCCGCTGTCGGCGTCGTCCTCGCTCGCTCACTGCAGACGTCAGCGCGGCGAGCCATCACCAAGAGCTGCAACGTGGAGGACGTGCACGTGGCCGAGACGGAGAACGAGGCGGCCAACGAGTTCCTGGGCGTGCGCTTCAACGCCGCCAAGATCCGGAAGTACAGCGCCGAGCTCGAGGTGGGCGGCCGCGTGATCGCGGGCGGCGACTTCTGGACGCCCACGGACGCCGCCAAGGCCTACGACAAGCTCGTGGCTTCGCACGGCGACGACACCATGCCGCGCAACTTCTCCTGGGTTCGGCTCGACGCGAGGCGCCAAGGCTCAGGTGATGAAGTAGACTAATGATAGCAGGAACGCGGGTGGCCAGACGATTTTGACCCTGAGTAATACACCCACCATTGATTTATTGTACGCCGTGCCAACCGCTTGAGCATCTTGCAGTGAGGCTTGCTTGCTTTCCAGCACAGCTCTTCGACTCGAGATTCGAATAGGCAACGCGTTTCTTCTGCTTGGAGGCGGAGTCAAAGCCACGACGGCTGCCAAGCAGCCTGGTGTGCGGTTACCGATGAGTGCAGTGCAGGGCAGCCGTGAGCTGGGTGTGCTGTGAACAAGAGTAGATATTCCCGAAGGCAGCGTGCGTTGCGCCGTGCTTTTTAGGGCCGGCTCGGGTGCGTGACGTCGTTCCTGATTCTGCCAGACCTTCTCGAACCTTGCTCCTTCGACTCGAAGGCGCTCGAAGTTCGAGTGCCTCGAAGAGCGTGGGCGAAGACCATTTACGATATCGACGCTGGTTAGCAAGATGTCAGCCGAAAGCACTTATGTGTGAGACCAAAGCTAACCGCTGGTTCTCATCGACTCGTCCTACCTGCACACGGCGCTAGACCAAGACAGCGAGGCGACGAAGGGGAAAGCCAGCACCGCCGACAAAGATCCCCGGCTCGCTGCTGACTGACACACCGCGTCAGACGTACCGTGTCACGCTTATTTTTGCGCTCGCTGCGGAGCTCGAACCGCCGACACCTTGAACGCGCGCTCGCCGCAGCCTTCCAGCATATAGCCTTGAAAGCCGTGGGTATGTGAATGGCAGGTATTCCATCGCCTTCAAAGTGCTTGAATCGTATTGTCGTATTGAAGAGACTGCACACCAAGCAGCTTCGGTAGACGAACCGAAGCTACAAGTTGAAGTTAGTAGGTTGAAGTTTCGATCTTGAAAAGACGCGCGTCAGCCGAAATTAGATGGGGCCGAAAATAGCAGCTTTTTCATTTCTGTATGTTTCTGATTTAGGTTCTTTCTGGAAGCGAACATGCTTTCTTTATTCACTTCATGTGAATCACATGAACTCTGAGGTGCTCCCACACTCGGCCTCACCAGGCGTGATGATCATAGAGCTGCCAGCCCTCACGATGCAGCCAGGAAAGTTGGAGTTAGGCATGCCAGCCTTTGATCATAGAGCTGCCAGCCCTCACGATGCAGCCAGGAAAGTTGGAGTTAGGCATGCCAGCCTTCTCGTAGAAGTCGGCAGCAGAAAGCCATGGCCGATCTCGTCGCGACAATCGTAAGCAGCAGGAGTCCTCACTGAGGACACTGGAACACCGGCGTAAAATCTTGAATTATCCGTCTTTATGTTGATTTTCTAAAAACAAATCATACTTCATACTTTTTTGAAGTATTTTCTTTATTGATGCAGTACCCCTTTTACGGCACACTTTTGCCTTCAAACTGCAAGTTCCACCAAAGGTCGAAGCTCTCGGGAGCGGTCGGGCCGTTAGCTTCAACCGCCGTCCTCCTCCTTCTCTGCATTAACCCCCACACGCCCGCACCTTCACCGTCACCATGCCAGCTGCTTCTCCGCCGCAGATCAGGCTGCGCGTGCACCGGCCGTCCGACAACAACGAGCAGCCCCTCGACCAGCTCTGGACGCAGCCTCCGCCCGACGGAATTTTGCTCGGCAGCGGCTCGGACGCCACCTTCAAGCTGCCGGACGACCCGGAGGTGGACGCAGCACACGGCACATTGGAACGCACCTCCGGCCGCGGCGTGTGGGTCTACAGCGACCACAGCAGTCGTGGATCCACAGTCAATGGGAAGCTCGCAGTGCACAATGACGCAGTGGTGGTGCATCATGGAGACAGGTTAGTGCTGGGCCAGACGGAGATCGAGGTGAGTCTCGAGGTGGTGGAGAAGACGGAGGGGGGACCGGAAGAAGAAGAAGAAGGAGAAGAACAACATGAGGAAGAAGGAGAAGCACAGAGCAAGGAGAAGATCGTCGTCACCAATCAGGACGCCGAGCCTCTGAGTGCTCGGAGCATTGCAAGGATGGCACGTCGTAGAGCGTCGACGCCCTGGGGGTCGGCCATGTCGGTGTCCAAGGCCCAGCAAGCTAAGCAAAGACTGCCGAGGATTGAGACGTCGGGCCTTGGATTCGTCGAGCCTGGATCTTTCAGTGATGGTCAGCCGGTTGCTGCTCCGCCGGAGTATACGGCGTCACCGGTTCCTGGCACGAGGTGGAGGAGGAAGAGGAACTCTATTGCAACGACGACGTTGATGGCGGCTATGAGGTCCCCGTCCCCACCGCTGGAACAGCACGGACACCCGAATTCCTTCCACAGGTCCCGTACTCGGTTTGTTCAAGGGTCTGAACCATCGCTGGACACTGAAACTGCAGGGAAAATTGCCCGACCGCCGCCACTGGAGTATTCGAGTTCTCCGTCTGTGTCGCCGTCGTCTTTAGCGGGACGACAGCGCCATAATCTCTTCCAGCAGCCGCCGACTAGTGTCCCTACTCCAGGTTCAGGATTAATTGCAGGTGTACCGCCGCCGCCGTTCAGCGCAGGAGCTCGACCGACCTCCCGACGTGATGATCTCCGTATTCAGGTGTCCAAGAAGATGGCGGCCGCTGCTCCAGTGACCGCTGGAAACACCGCCGTGCCCCGCGTCGTGCCGAAAGTCCTGGAGTTTCAAGCACCGGCGTCTCCCGTGGCGCAGAGAGACATTCTCAAGCAGCAGGAGTCGTTGCAGACGATTTTGCAGCACAAGTTCGAGGAGGAGCAACTGCTCAAGCAGCAGCAGGAGGAATGGATGAAGCAGCATCTGATGCCAGTCGCGGAGCATCCTCCTGGGTCGACGCCGCCGTTGTCCCCTATCCAAGGCGACAAGAAGGCTCCGACTGACATTGATTTGGACGATTTCCCTGTTCAAGCCCCGGTACTTTTGCGCACGCTGTCTCTTGGAATCAGCGAGCAGCGGACGATACGACCAAGTCCACGACTCACAGCCGCCATTCGAGCCTCTCGAGCTCGTCTCAACAGTTTTGAAGAGAAGCCGGCCGAAATGAAGCATCGTGATAGCAAGGGACGTCGAAAAACTACAGCGCTCGTGTTGGGCCAGGCCACCGGAAACAAATTCAAGGAACAGGTCAGCAGCCCTGCCAAGCAGAACGAGCTGCGCACGTCGGATGAAAGTGTGTCGTCAGCAGCAACGACAATCGTGACTTGCCATCGCCGCGTCACAACCTCGGTACGTCCACGCAAATGCTGTTGGTTGTCTACCTTTATTAACCCTCACCTTTGCTGTCGAGCAGCTCTCTTCGGAGTCTGTTAGTTCTGTCGATCTCTGCGACTTTGTAGGATACGAGGAGGAGGAAGACGACGCTGACGCGGTCACGTCCTACACAACCCCCGACTTGTACGGCTCAGCCGAGCTGCTTCGTCGCTCGCGCGAGGATTCCACACTTCTGTACGATGCCAACCGCAACAGCAGCGGCGATGCCAGCTCCATGTATGGAACGTTGTCTCCACCACCGTCCAATGCCACGTCAAGTTGTTCGCCTTCGAACGCGGCCGACACGCGTCTTGGGTCACCTCGTCGACGGGGAACGGATACCCCGGACACGTCCAGCTCAAGCAGCAACCAGCTCCTCAACGACAGCCCCGTCCCGAGTCTCGACAAGGCGCTTCCTCTGGGGTCGCGCGTGTGGAGCCCCCGAGGCGGACACTTCGACCCGCAGTCTCCTTACAAGTCCACTGCAGCTTTCAAGAGCAATCAACAGCCTCCACCTCCTCCGCTCCAGAAGCTCCGTCGACCTGCTCCTGAGCCCGAGGACGCGGAAGACCGCGTAGGCGCGTCAGAACTCCAGCAGCGACAGCCGTTTCGAAGACGCGCATCCTTCCGCCGCCACTCGCTGACGCCGCTGTCGGGTATCCCATCGTTCTCTGGCAGTAACGACAGCAAAAGCCAAGGCTGACTACGTGCCTACAAGTACACGTACTGTATTACATGTTGCAAGCAGGACTGTTGTGAATGAACGTAGAGAAATCTGTAGCGTAGCGTGTCGTGACGAACCCATGCATCGCTTGCAAGCTGCAACAAGCTGCAACAACCATGCATAACTCAAAGAGCACAACTCGGAGAAGGCGGATTATGAACACCTTGGGATCGTGTTCCACGTCGAGTTAACCTGGTCGGCCACACTCGGTCACACGGACTAAGGGCGTTGCTGACTTAATCAAGCCGCCGCGAGGTTGGACTTGCAACTTGCAACCTGCAAGGTTGAGCGAGCTTCCACCACAATACAATGCAGTACAGACCACTGTACTGTACTCGGATGTTCGAGTCCTTGAGACGCTGTCTCCGGTGTGTGTGGGTGATGGATTTCTTTCGCGCGTGAATCAATTGCACCTGTATTCAGCCAGGGCCAGCAGACTTCACGATTGCGACGGATATCACGTCATGGTCAGCTTACCGCAGATGGAAATGCCAGTGTGAACAATGTTCATGTTCACTGAACATGAAACACCGCGAGGGGGCCCGGCTCGTTGGACCAGACCTTGCAGTGTTGGCCCGCAGCTTGAAGTGCAGGCTGCACTGTGCAGCAGATGCCGTGACAAACGAAGCAGCGAAACGTGAGGAATGGAGACCGATCCAGAGATCGAAAACTTTTGGAGCAGCGAAACTTTTAACGTTAGAGCGACTTACAAACCTACTTCGAAGTACATGCATACTTTATTCCTTGCGGGGAAGCTCATGCATGCAGGTCCTCTGCAGGACCATCCTTCCCTAGCAGCATGAAGAGGAGGAGTCGGCAGCATCGCGGAGTGGAGCTTGTGGGGCACTGAGCGTGAGATCCCCGGAGCACAAGCAGCTCAACAAAGCGGAGGAGGTGGATTTCCGTTGTGTGCAGTTTCTGCTGTGTCTCGGCGTGTGTCAGCGCGGGAGCCCGCGCATAGACGGCAGCGGAGGAAGGCGACTCGGATGGGGACTCTGGTCTTTTACGCGCTTTTGATCGAGTTGGATCGGCTCCAGCTGGTCCGGCGGACACGGCTATCCTCCCTACCCTCGGGCCGCTTTGCACAGTTCCGCTCCAGTCTTTGATCCTCCGGCAGCACAACCGCTCGAGTCGCTGCACCGAGAGAGAAGGAGAGAGAGCGTCGATACGAGGAGGAGAAGGGAGCTACAGTACTGTAGCTGCTGCTCAGTGAGGTTCAGGGCGGGGGACGACTATATCGGAGCCCTTGAGGCGGATCGGAGACCTTCACAATGACGGAGGCGAGCAGATGGCGGGGCCGCATGCTCGCGCTTCTAATAGCAGCGGCGATACAGGTGGCGACTGCGCTCGCTCAGTCTTCTACAGACACGACGGACTCGTCGGGCAGCGGCAGCAGCGCCGAGAGTTTGGCGGCGCTCAAGACGCAGCGTCAGGAATGTCTCGCGTCGCCGCCCTCACAGATCACGTTGACGCAGAGCGCGTCGTCGTCCAGCGCAGCCTACGTCATCTACAAGGACTGCGCCATCCTGACCATCCGCGCCGACACGCAGAGCGACGGCACCAAGTCCATGGACGCCTCGGGACAGCGGATCCAGGTCGTCCAGAGCTTCCCGGAAGTCGACTCGCTGTACGTGTCCTACTATCGCTAGGATAATGTTGGCGACTCGGTGTGAAGCTCATGATCATGGTTGTGTATGTGAGCAGGGATTTATCGGGCAACAGCATCGCAGTCATCGAGGAATCGGACGGCAACTCCATCTCGACGCTGTACGTGGGTATTATTTTGTTATGATTTGGGGGTAGGAAATGCTGATTTGTTATTATTTTTTGGTTGCGTAGGGATTTATCCGACAACGGCATCCACGACATGGGCAACATTTCGATTCCCGACAGCGTCGCGGTCCTGTAAGTCGCTGTTCATCCTGCCACCCAAGTTTTATTGCAGACGTCTGACGTGTCTTGTGGGTTTTGTGAACCTAGGAACCTGGATGACAACGAATTGACTGGTTTATCGGACGGCGACATCCCCAACACCGTCACATCCATCTCGATCCGCAACAACAGCATCACGTCGCTGCAGACGTTCGCAGTGAGCGACCAGGCGCAGTACATCGACCTGAGCGACAACTCGATGCTGAAGCTCTCGAGCTGGCAGATGCCCGACAGTCTGCAGTCCTTCCGGTGCCAGGACTGCGAGATCAAGATGATCGCGGGCGTCGTCTTCCCGACGGACATGTCGCTCTCGACGCTGGACCTCACAGGCAGCAACATCGAGTACTTCGAGGTGGCCAACTCCAGCGTCGCCGTGCTGGAGGTTGTGGACGATCTCGTGGTCACCACGATCGGGGCCAACTGCAGTGACAGCCACGCAGTATCGCTCGTGGCTCGCTCGATGAACCTGTGCGTGCTCTCGGACGGATACTTCGATGCCAAGTACCTCGTGGGCGGCTCGAGCTCTTCCAGTGACCAAAGCGGTGGCGGTAACCCCACGTTCACCGGAGGCAGCAGCAGTAGCAGCGGCTTCAGTAACTGGATGATGCTGGCCATGATCTGCCTCGGAGCGATGCTTGCCTGCGTGCTCGGCGGCGCCGTCTTCGTCATCTACCGCCGCCGACAGAAGGTTCGGGACGAAGAGCTCAAGGAAGCCGAGAATCTCGAGTTCGACCCGGACGCGTCGTCCTCGTCCAAGGCCACCAAGTACATCCCCGGCTACTTGTCAGGCATGTCGAGTACTGGTCGGACGGACTCCGTCCCGGAAGGACTAATGAGCGACTCGACAGCCAACTTCGTCATGAACGACATCCGCACAGACGACGAGATTCAACAGTGCCGACTGCTGCAGGAGGAGGTCGTGCGCGGCAAGCTGCTGGCCAAGGGCGGCTACGGCGCCGTGTACATGGCCACGTTCCAGAACGAGAAGGTGGTCACCAAGCAGCTTCTGCCCGAGCGCGCGCGCGACAAGCGCTACCTGGCGGGCTTCATGGAAGAGGTCCGCATCTGCTCGACGCTGGACCACCCCAAGATCGTGCGCTTCATCGGCGTGACCTGGAGCACCATGCTGGACATCAGCATGGTCATGGAGTACATGCCGCGCGGGGATCTGAGCACGATGTTGCAGAAGCAGCTTCAACGTGAGACTCGCGACGAGTTCGCGCGTGACGGCTACAGCTGGTTCCACTCGGTCGGCGAGGCCGACAGCATGAAGTGCAAGTCCCTCATTGCGCTGGACGTGGCTGAAGCGCTCGTGTACCTGCACTCGTTCGAGAGTCCCATCATCCACCGCGACTTGAAGCCCAAGAACGTTTTGCTGAGCGAGAAGTGGGAGGCCAAGCTCACGGACTTTGGTATCAGTAGGGAGCTGGACGAGGACCAGACCATGACGGCGGAGATCGGTACTGTGTCCTGGATCGCCCCCGAGGTGCTCAAGGGCGAGCACTACTCGGAGAAGGCCGACGTGTACTCGTTCGGCGTCATCTTGACGGAGCTGGACACCTGTCGCCGCCCGTACTCGCTGGGCATCCCCGGCGAGAGCAACCGCGGCGGCAACAACAAGACGTCCAACACCCGCATTGCCGTGCTGGTGAGCGCCGGATCTCTGAGACCCGAGGTGCACGCAGATTGTCCACGCAGTGTGCGCAACCTGGTGGACAAGTGCCTGGCGTTTGACCCGGAGGACCGACCGTCCGCTCTTCAGATTCACTACGAGCTGCGCAATCTGGAGCTGGAAGAGGAGGAGCTGCTCGCGTCGGCGAGACGCATGACGAGGACACAGTCCAAGGCCAGCAGCATGGGCCACTCGGGCCATCGACCCTTCCGTCCGTCCTCGTGAACTGTCGGTGAGTCGGTTGATGCTCGAGACCTGAGAATGCAAGTTATTTAATAAGGAGTTTGCCATTCAACTAAAAGTTGGTTCTTGTCACCATTTAGAGAGATATCCGGCTTGAGTGAAGCGAGCGATAGACCATCATGGACTGGATGTCGCCTTGGTGTAATGAACGACCGGGGTAGGCTAGGCTTTACTTTCATCCAGCTGTACACATAATAGCGCTTCTCTACATTCCAAGGCCGGTGCTCTGGAGCTTGAGCCAAAGTGTAGCGCTTGGGAACATGGCGAGGAGCGACTGTCGGCTGGAAACCCCGCGCGTTGCATGGCTCCGCCTGGTGTCGCTTGCTGCTGGGGTCTCCACCGTAGAAAGCGGCGGGCCTGCTGTCCGATGTAACAATCGGCAAATCGCATGGACCGGCCGGCAAGAGCGCGCTTTCGGATGGGGAGCGGACTGTGTTTCCGGTCGGTTGCTCGTGCATCAAAAACCAAGCGGGGCCTTCACTTTAGTTTGCTCTACAGTAGAGCGGGCGTCGCGGGCGGAATGAGACGGACACGTCTGCAGCAGCGCCGACTGGCGGCGCTGTGCGTCATCTCGGCCGTCTTGGCGGGTCCGAGCGCGGCGCGCGTGTTCCAGACCAACGCGTGCGTGAAACCAGCGCCGACACTCGCCACGTTGCGGCGGAACGACAACACGGCGTCGAACGCCGAGGTCGTGTACTCCAACTGCTCCGTCGTCAAGATCAGCTCGTCGTCCAGCAACGGAACCACGTCCATCGACGCCAGCAGCTTGGAGATCCAGGCCATCGCCAGCTTCCCGGACGTCACCACGCTGCAGCTCTCCGGGAACGAGGTCACCACTATCTATGAAGACAGCGAGGCCACCGTCAAGACACTGTACGCTGGCTACCGTGGGGTCTTTTTTGCTGTTCGATCGAGCTATTGCTGACCGTTGTGTGGCACTTTGAACAGGGACTTGTCGTCGAATGGGCTCAGCAGTGTAGACGCGCTATCGTTCCCCAGTAGTGTAACCACGCTGTACGTACTTGTACAAACTGTGTTTGGTAACTAGCTCTGGACTAATTTGTGCTGGTATTTGATAGGATTCTGGACGGCAACTCCATCATCGGCCTTGATAGTGGGGAGATCCCGGACACCGTGTCGACTTTGTCTCTGAAGAGCAACGGGATCTCGATATTAACGAGTTTCACGTTCAGCGATAAGCTGGCGGTGCTGGACACGAGCAAGAACACGATTCAGGACCTTTCCAAGTGGGAGATGCCGACGCAGCTGCAGGCGTATTCGTGCCAGAACTGCGGCGTCACTAAACTATCAGGCGTGACGCTGCCATCGGGCGGAACGTTGACCGCCCTCGACCTCTCAGGCAGCACGGTAGACTCGTTCGAGATCTCGCACTCGTCCGAGCCGCTGATTGCTGGTCTTGGGTCGTTGAAGTTGGTGGTCTCGAGCTCCAGTTGCAGCGACTCGAGTGCTACGAAGGAGGTGGTGCAGAGTGTGACGGTGTGCGTGCTACCCGATGCCGTCTACAACAGCAAGTACGTGATCCCTGGATCGGTACACGACTCAAGTGGAGCTCTTCCACCACCGCCTAATGGCTCGCAGGCTATCGGCACGTCCGCTTCCACCAGCTCGTCGTCTTCTGGCTGGATGCTCGTGGCGATGATCTCAGGTGCCGCACTCCTTCTTGTACTTATTGGAGGCGCTGTTGGTTATCTCGTGTTCCGCCACCGCCGGACGAACGAGAAGTTTAAGGACTACACAGCAGACAGAACGTCCGGGTTCCGGTCTGTCGATGACATCGTCCCCAGCAACAACCCGACGGCGCACACGTTCTTCGACAGGACGCTGAATACGAACATGATGGAGGCGGAAATGCAGTCCGAGATGGAGGACACGATCGTGAGCACCAAGCGCCGAGGCATGAACAACACCGTGAGCTCGACCACCTCCTCCAACAACATGACGCGAGTCATTTCCGCCAGACATTTAGACAACGACATCCGTACGGACCAGGAGATGCGGCACTTCCGACTCATGCACGAGGAGGTCATTCGTGGCAAATTGATAGCAAAAGGCGGCTACGGCGCCGTGTATAAGGCCACCTTCCGCGACAAGGAGGTGGTCACCAAGCAGCTTCTACCCGAGCGCGCGCGCGACCCGCGGATGCTCAACGACTTCATGGACGAAATCCGCACGTGCTCCTCGCTGGATCATCCGAAGATCGTCACGTTCATCGGCTTCACCTTCAGCTCGCTCATGGACCTGTCGGCCGTGTTCGAGTACATGCCCAACGGCGACCTCGCCACGCTCATGCAGAAGCAGCTCAAGCGTGAGACGCGTGACCCGTCAGTGCGTGATTCCTACGGCTGGTTCCGCTCCAACAAGACGGAGAGAGGAGGCCTCAAGTGCAAGTCGCTGCTCGCTCTAGATATCGCAGAAGCGCTCGTCTACCTGCACTCGTTCGAGAGTCCGATGATCCACCGCGACCTTAAACCGAACAATGTCCTCTTGAGCGAGAGGTGGGAGGCCAAGTTGACGGACTTTGGCGTCAGTCGCGAGCTCACGGAGGACCAGACGATGACGGCGGAGATCGGCACCATCTCGTGGATTGCCCCCGAAGTTTTGAGGGGCGAGCGGTACTCGGAGAAGGCCGACGTGTACTCCTTCGGCGTGATCATGACGGAGCTCGACACGTGCCGACGCCCGTACTCCGAGGGCATCCCAAACGACGACAACCGCGGGGGCAACGTCAAGCACACGAACGCGCGCATCGCCGTACTGGTCAGCGCTGGGTCCTTGCGGCCGGCGCTGAGTCCGGACTGCCCCAACAGCGTGCGCGACCTGGTGGACAAGTGCCTGGACTCGGACCCGGCCAACCGCCCGTCGGCGCTGCAGCTCCACTACGAGCTGCGCAACCTCGAGCTGGCGCTGGACGACCTGGCCATCACGGGGCGGATGTCCAACCCCATGCCTCGGAACAACTGCAGAGCGCCGCGTCGAACGCCCCACACACATCGGTCCGAGCGGGGACGCAAACCCCCGCCCATGGTGCATCTCGTCGAAGACGACGACATTGCCATCCTGTCCGCGGAGCGCCGAGACCACGTCAAGTATTATGTGTAATGATCGATGAGTGGAGTCAAAGGAGGAGAGAGAGCACTGTAACAACTGAGAGAAATAGTCAACTACCTTAGCTTATTGAGATGATGCAGTTCGAAGTTTAGCTGGTCGGTCGATATACAAGTTGAAGTGAAGTGGGACGGCGTGGCGTCCGTCAAGCAGGACAAGATCACTGATCGATACTTACGCACGTTGCCTCAGCAAACGACCCCGTCAAGACGGTGCAGCTGTTCGTCCGTGTGGGATATGATCACTTCGTTGTCCCCGCACGCATGGTTGGTCGTTACGTACCAGCGGGCACGAGCTCTTTTACCCATCGGGACTGGACTGCCGGCCGCAGTCTCCGATATTCCTCCACCTCCATCATCCACAGGCTCAGAAACGGCCCCCACTAGTAACATGAGGCTGTGGACGCTCGCGGCTGCGTGTGCAATGGCGGCACTGCCTCGAGGTCTGCGGGCAGCTTCGACTTGTCCGGAGTCGGGCATTGCACCGCCGTCAGAAGTCACTTTAGCTGCGGCAGCCGATGGGGCGGACGACGTGGCCATCTTGGTCAAGGATGCGGACTGCGATGAAGTCACGATCGAAGCCACGAGCTCCGAGAACCCGGGCGAGTACCGGATCAACGCCAGCTACGTCGACATCGAGGTGGTCGAGAGTTACCCGGCCGTCGCGAGTCTGTACGTCGATATGTCATTGATGGTGGAGGAAGGAGTCTGTGTATTGATCTTGTGGTGGTGACTGATGGTAGATGGCTGTGGAACAACAAGATCAAGACGTTCAAGGCCGTGGGGACGTCCGTGACGGAAATGTGCGTGGGCTGAGGTGGCTTTGGGTGGGTTGTGTAGAATAATGCTGACGGGAGTGTGTATTGGCGTAGTGATATTACGAGCAACCAGTTGACGTCGCTGGATGGTTTGGAGTTCCCGTCGAGCGTGTTGATGCTGTACGTGGCCTTGAGGGTTTTTCGCTAGTTGTGTATCTGATGGGGAGGCTTAGATTTGCTCTCGGGATTGTGTGTGAATGTTGACTCGTTCTTTCGGTGGCAGGACGCTGGATCTGAACGCGCTCACTTCTACGAAGGCTTCAGACTTCCCTGAGAACCTGCAGAAGCTCTACCTGCGCAAGAACTCGATCGACTCGCTGGCCAAGTTCCGCTTCTCGTCGTCTCTCCAGTATTTGTATCTCAACGGGAACCAGCAGCTCGCGACGCTGGAAGGCGCAGTGCTCCCCGACAGCCTGCAATACCTGTACGTTTGTACTGTCAAATGTTCGATCCTGGTTGCGGTTACACTGACGCTGTTGCCTGTCCACTGATGAGCAGAGAATGCAGCGACTGTCGTGTTACCGAGATCGTGGGCGTTACCTTCCCTTCCAGCCTCAAGAAACTGTACGGAATGCACTATATCGTGTCGAGTTGTCTGCAGTGAAGAACTAACACTCCCTTTGCGTTTGAACTTTCAGGACATTGGGTGGAACAACCGTGACTAGCTTCATCATCCGCGAGTCCGATGTCGACGTACTAAAGAGCGCACAGCTTAGCCTCACGGTGAGCCTGGACTCCGACGCTTGCTCGAGCATATCCGGCACCGTCACGGATATCTCGGACAGCATTTCAGCCTGTGTGTTAGACGGTAAGGCTAGCCCTTCGCCCTCCATGATCCACAAACTTGCTGACTATTTCTACGATGCACAGACACGTCCTTCTCGAGTCTGTACCCCATTACCAGCAGCGATGACTCAGGGTCGACGACAGGAGCCACCTCCACCTCCGGCTCCAGCACCGCTAGTTCAGGTACAAATGGAGGCAGCAACACCAGCACCGGGAGTACGAACCAAAACTCTGCAGAATCGGGGACTACCGTCGTCACGATCAATGAAGGATCAAGCTCCAACGTGGGATTGATCGCCGGAGTAGCTGCAGCCGCTGTCGTCGTGGTGCTCGCTATCGCAGGGTTCATCTTGTATCGGCGACGTCGGCAAAGACGCCAGCAAGGAGACGCTCGAGGCGATGGCTTCCTGGCCCTAAACTCGAGCAAAATGGGCGAGACAGGCTCCGACTCACGCACAGTCTCGCTGCCTCCGTCGTCCGGCAGCGGCTACCTCAGCAACGACGTCCGGAACGACGAGGACTTGATCCCGTACCGACTTCCTATCGATGACGTCGTCATCCAGAAGGAGCTGGCGAGTGGCGGCTTCGGCGTCGTGCATCTCGCTCAGCTCTATGGCCAGCGCGTGGTCGTCAAGCAGATCCTACCCAAGGCCATGTCCAAAGACCTCCTGCGTCGATTCATGGACGAGATCCGCTTGTTCGCGCGCATGGACCACCGCAAGATCGTGCACTTCGTGGGCTTAGCGTGGACGAACCTCATGGATCTGTCGCTCATCGTCGAGTACATGCCAAGGGGGGACTTGACCACGCTATTGAGGCAGAAACGCAGTGAAGAGGGCAGTCGACGGACCTTCTCCTGGGTCGGGGAGAGCTCGCAACCTCGAAGTAAAATCGATATCGCGTTGGATACAGCGGAGGCGCTGGTGTACATGCACTCGTTCGACCCGACGATCATCCACCGCGACATCAAGTCCCGCAACGTGCTGCTGAACCACGAGTGGGAAGCCAAGCTCAGCGACTTTGGCATCTCTCGAGAAACGTCCGACGAGTCGACAATGACTGGAGGCATGGGCACCACCGCCTGGATCGCGCCGGAGGTGCTGCAGGGCGAGCGGTACTCGGAGCGCGCCGACATCTTCTCGTTCGGCATCCTGCTCAGCGAGATGGACACGTGCGGCCACCCGTACAACAGCCACCGGTCCGAGGACAACGCGCTTACGGACGCCAAGATCGCACTGCTGGTGAGCACGGACGCCATCAAGCCCACGATTGAGAGCGACTGTCCGCCCGAGATCCGCGACTTGATCCTCCAGTGCGTCTCGTTCAACGCCGACGAGCGGCCCACGGCCGTCGCGCTGCACTATCAGCTGCGGAGCATCGCCAACGCCTACCAGGACGTGGTGATGATGTAAATACGGTATCTCAAGTAGAACTGGGAAATAGCTCGACCTGCCTAACGGATTGATAAATGCAGGAAGAGCTTTGGTAATTCGAGGGCTCTTTGGTCCGCCCCATTGACTCGATGGAGCAGGCAACGCGGATTTGATCTCGCTGGTTCAGGATCGGCCCGGCTCATTCACTTCAACGTCACCACCGAGGAGCCGGTCGAGCGCTGAAAGTCTCCATTTCCGTAGATTCAGTGAAACAGCAGCACGCACGACACATGCCACACTTCGAAAGTATCCGCCACTTCACCTAGGTGCACAATGCAGAAGCGTCCGGAGGTAGTGACAGCTCTCGGTCGGATATGTAGGATACATGCCACGTGACGCTGGGCTGCAACCAGCGCAAGCTGCTGCTGGATTGATAAGAGTGAGCGTGCCAGCTTGCTGTTGTGCCTCTATATGAGATGGCTACACTCTCTAGCATTTACAAGCGACAGGCGCATCGCATACAAAACCCAAGTAAAGCACGTTCAGCGCGTAGAGCGGTGCTGCCACACGAACCGTACACAGTATTTATCAGTCGGTTTTGCTGACACCACAACGCCATTCGACCTCGCCTTGCTTGGGCCGCAGGTATTAGATGCGGGTCTTTCCGTCCGTGGAGCCGCCGTCCATGGCGCCAATGTGGCGCAAGATGCGCGAGATCCGCGCGCTGGTCACCAAGCATCAGCAGTCGAGGCAGAAGGAGGACCAGGGGCAGCAGCGCTTCTCGGCCTCCACGTGGCGCAAGAGCTCGGCGCAGGACGCGGCCAAGCGCTTCAGCAGCGCCACGAGCTACCTGGCGGCCGTGAGCGTCAAGGCCGGCGGGCGTCGG
>JAIKVE010000629.1:0-17517 GCA_024679115.1 Phytophthora pistaciae | reverse complement strand
CGTGATTTAGGGAATGCACTTGAGGCTAATCTTGAGTAAGCTATCCTACACACAAGCATATCAGTAAGGTATTCAGTTCAGTAGGATTATGCATTTGAGCTTGCATTTTGTGCATTTGATTTGAGGTTCGATGCATTTGCTTTTGTTCTTTGTGAATTTGGCCTTGTTCTTGGTGAACTTGGGCTGGAAAAGGTGTACTCTACACGCTGGATACTTCGTCAACTTAATTAGATAATTTTCGGCAGCAGATAGACTAGCGTTTCTTTGGGACATGTACAGCCAAGCAGTCAAGCAGGATGGGAACGATTTGATGCAAGATGCGACCGCGATATCGTGCACCAGCGCCGTGGCAAGCGATGCGAGGTGCGTGTCTGTTGCTATGCTGACCTCGTGATACCCGGTAAAATGGGGTCTCGTTGGATGACGCACGGCCGCAGTAGTGACGCTGGGTTCTACGTCATTAGCCGAGTGTCTGCAGTGTAAGTGACGTCGCCTACGTGCATCGAATTGAAGACCTTATCATTTACAGTACGCACTGTACGCTGGTCTCAAAACAAGCAAGCCCAATGCAAATCTATTCCTCAGTTTAACTGCACGTCCGCGAGCGTATGATCCACCGTGGTGTTCCCGACCATTTTCTTGAATCACAATGTGCGTGCAATCACGAGAAAAGGTTGGAAAACACCACTTTCTTCTTCTTGCCAGAGGATTTCTTCGAAGCGGAAGAATTCGAACTTGATGCAGCACCTGACGATTCGAAAACAGCACCGCCGTTGCTGCTTCCAGCACTTCGGGACACCTTCCGCTTCTTTTCGGTCTATAGCAGCGAGCATTATTTACGGAATCGGTCAGTATTCCTATCAAAAAGAAGACAAAACCAACACTGCGCAAGCTAACTTACCGGGGCGTCGACGTGCGAAAAGATACCACCCGTCTTGCCGCCAATCTTCTTCGGCTCGCGCGGCGTCGGAATGCGGTGCTTGGACTTGTCCAGCGAGAGAATGTCCTGCACAGCGGCGAAGTTGTCGATCGATCCAACGTTGTCGGCGCGGTTCGCCTCCATCTCGCGCTGCCGCTTGCGGATCTTGTCCTTGCGCGACGTAACCACACGAACGAATCGCGACTCCTCGAAGTCCTTCTTCTCCGCCTCCTCGCGGGCGATTTCCTTGTCCACAACGCTCGTGCCGCTGGCCAAAATCTCCGTGGGTCGCTCGCTGAACTCCTCGCGCAGCTCCGCCAGGATGGTGCTCTTCTGCAAGCGCTTGCGGTTGCGCTCATCCTTCTTGGCCTGCTTGACCTGCGCACGCTCCTCCTCCTCGTACGGCACGGCTGCCAAACGCGGCGCCCGGTAAATGCCATCCTTGGAACCAGAGCCACCTTCCTCGCCGTCCTCGTCGTCGTCCTGGCCATCCTCGGCAGCGAGCTCATCGGGGTTGGGTGCGTAGCTGAGCGACTCGTCAAGGCCCTTGCCTCCAGACAGGGCCACCTTCAGCATCTTGTCAACCTGGTACTTCATCTTGCGGTCCAGCGGACGAATGCGCTCGAGCAGCGTGCGGTAACGCACCAACTCTTTAAACACCGGGTGGTCCTTCACCTTCTCCGGCTCCTCCAACTGCGTTGCCACCATATAGTCAGCAGACACGCCCACACACTCCATCACATTAACGATATGTTACCTTGAGAAGTGCGAAGAAGAGCTCCATCTTGGTGTACGTCAGCAGTGCGTGGTTCTTCACCTGTAGGTACGTCATGCCCGACTCGGTGGACAGCTCCGTCTACCAATAACCACCACATCCGCAGCAGTGTTATATGCCAGCCTACCACAAACATATTATAAAACCAACCGAAGGAAACGCACCTCCACCGCAGCGTCCATGTCGGCCACCTTGCCACGGACTTGGACAACATCGTCCTTGAGTCGATCAATAGGGTGCTTGTCTGCTCCGTTACATGGCCAAAACAGGCGCAGCACATACAAAATTTCAGTCACAATACCACAAGACACATACGAAGACAGTCACCCCATCGCATCTAGCAACGGGGCTGCCTAGCGCGAGGAACACACCTCCGATGGTCGCCATGGTTGCGCTGATCTGACTCGCCTATCAGACGTGTGCCTCTGCCTGAACCAATGACTCGCAGCGGTATTTCGACCAATTGTCGGGCGTCATGCTATTAGCCAATGAAAGCAATGGTGGATCAGATCTGAGGCGACGAAACGACGCGAAGGTTGTCGTTGTTGAAGCTAGTACCGCAGCAATGGACCCGGACCACGCGGCCTGCTACGCCCAGGCCCAAGTGGAGCTGCGTGAGTTGTTCCACGAACTCGAGTGCAATGGCCAGGTGAGCGTCGCCGAGCTCCAGCGGTCGCTGGTCCCTTTCACTGCCGGAGACGTCAAGCGGGACTTGCTGGGGCTGCTGGCCGAGCTCAAGAGCAAGCACCAGAGTCTGGACGAAGCCGACTTCCTGCGGGTCATGTGGCGCAAAATGTACTTGGCAAGCGCCATTGACGCGACTAAGGGCAGCACAGCGGGACAGCACAAGCCCATCAACGTCTCTCTGGCCCACGTGATCGTGTCTGTCAAGCGACGACAACAGCTCCGGCAGTTCGCGAGCTACTATGCGAGTCGAGGGATCTCGGGCGCTGATCATCTGACGTCTCCGTCAAAAGGGACAGCGTCAGTGAAGGGTGACGCGGCATCGCTCAAGGGGTCACCAGTGCACTCACCAGTCCGCAAAGAACCATCGTCCTCCCGAGGGCAGTCGCCAGTAGACAAAGCTGGAACTGTTAACAGTTCGTGTGACTCAATTGCGGCCCTGCGACGGCGTGTCTCGCCCTGCTACGATGTTGTGGCCTGTGTGTTTGATGCAGGCGTGCTTCAGATGCGGTCGCGGACACTGCTGTCGCGCACTCGCAGTGCAGAAGTACGCAACTGCTCGCAGCTCTACTGCTTGCTGTTCACCAAAGACGCTGGGAATTTCATTCTAGGATGTACATATTTTGGGGAGAACGCGCGACGCAACCATCAAGACGAGAAGGCGGAGTATGGAATTCACACAGAATCAGATAGCGATCTGCTCACCGGGTCTTCACTTTATCGAACCTTATCATGGGATGATAGGGACGATAAGGGCTTGCTCATGGTTCGGATGGAGGAGTACGATGATGCTTTCGTGGAGCTTTGATAATTTGGCGATGCTCGGACTAACAAACGAATGTTTGGCTTGTGGCGTAGAGTTGGGCTGAGGAATATCGTCGCAGCAGGTTCCAGTCGGACCTCTTTCGCAGCTAGCACCGGTCGTAAACTGCATCAATGGAGAGCTCTTGAGCCACATCGAGTCCTTGAGAGCACAAGCAGCAAGATGATCAAGTCCGTGAAATCACAGCCGCAGCTAAGTAACTCGTACGAGGAAATCGCGGAAGATCAGGACCGAAACAGTGACGATGCTGGGCAACTGTCTTCGACCGGAGTCAGAATGTTAGACACTGATCCGAGTGGAGACTGCTTTGGGCTGTTAGGTGGGAAACCGCTTCTTGCGCGTACCAAGACCATTGCCGATGTAGGTGATCTTCGGCAACTCGCAGCGGGTGAACACTATTTTATGGCGATCTCGTCGACAGGTGGACTCTATAGCTGGGAGAGCTGTCCCAACGCGTCTTCCAGCTCGCTGTCTACCGCTCCACCTTTAGGCCGCGGATGCACGATCCCCGAGCGAGTGCCATGGTTTTCTCCGCCTGAAAAAGTGCTCCGTGTCGCCTGTGGCAACCACCACACCTTAGCACTTACCACTAGTGGTGTTTACGCCTGGGGATCAAATATCTATGGCCAGCTTGGACTGGGGGCTCAGTCCTCCCCAACCGATCCATACACGCTTGAGCCAGCCGCGGTGAGCCTTCCAGCTGATTGCACGCCAGTGTTAGACGTTGCGTGTGGAGACACGCACTCGGTTGTTTTATCAGGGGCGGGTCAAGTACTCACTTTCGGCTGTAACTGGGAGGGCCAGCTTGGCATCGATGATTCTCACCATAGTGACAAGTTCTATGATGTCGCTTCCGTGGGGTGTGCCTATGAACCCCTGGAGGTGATTCTACCTGAGACGAGTGGAGATAAACGCGTCTACTTGATCGCTGCGGGGCCCCAGACGACGGTGGTTGTCACCATCACGGCGCAAGTTTTTCAGTGGGGGAAGTGTGTATCCGATGGCATTGATGGAGTTTGCGGACGGGTTAGCCGGAGGGTACCCGAAGAGCTCAAGTCCGTTCACCAAAATCGTGCAGACTCTGCGCCTGGCCCAGTTTGGCACAGCGTCGCCATTGCTGATGGTCTGGTACTGTTAACGAGGCATTCATCTCCGGACAACGCTGGTCTGGGAGTCTCAACGGCGCAACAGTGATGGGGGTGCCATCATTACGGTAGGTGAAGGAGATGTTTGCACCGGATGAGACCCAGACTCGTCAAAGTATGCAAAGCTATCGGAATTCGGATACTTTACATGGCTGAACCTGGTTGAACTGTTGTCCTACGAAAACCTGTCTGTCGATTTAATCTCTCTCTTCTTGTCTCTTTGAAAGTGTATCATATACCGTCTACATGTAAGCTTGGAGGGGCCCCCAGTTCCGTAACACAACCAATATCTTCACTCAACACTGGCAAAAGGTGCGCTTAGTAGCGGCGCTTGCGGCCGTTGCACTTGGATGACGGGGCCGGGGTGACCTCAGGGGTCTCCGCAGAGGGGGTCTCCGCTGACGAGCCCTGAGTCGTGGGGGAGTCGTTCGACTCCGGCGCCGGGGTAGCCGATTCGCCGCTGGACGGAGTGTTTGAATCACCACTCGAAGGGCTGTTGGAGTCACCGCTGGACGGACTGTTGGAATCACCGCTCGATGGGCTGTTCGACTCACCACTTGAGGTTGTTTGGGACACATCGCCAGTTGACGAGGACTGGGTCTGCGACGTCGACGAACCACCACCGCCGGATCCCTTGAGGGGAATGCAGTCCTCTGTAGTTACACACAATCAAAGTTGGTTAGTCAAGACCCTATCGGATGCAGTTCGGCACAACAGGGGACTTACTGTAGGATTGCCACACGGTCTTCTTGTTGAGGCCCTGGAACGCCAACCAGTAGAATCGCATCTGCTTGCAGCCACCGTTGTCGCACGACGAGTAGTCCACGGGAAACACCGACTTGACGTCCTGGTTTTCGTTGCCGTACTTGACGAAGCAGTCGTCCTCGTACAGCACCTTCTTGTCGTCCAGCCAGATCTCACACGGTCCGTGGTGCACAAGAGCGCGGGAAAAAGTGGCCTTGCCGTCCGTCGGAATGGGCTGCGGCGTGCCGTTCGGGTCCGTGAAGCCGCAGTCGGCGCCGTACACAGAGGTGTCGTCCATGAGCGTCTTGAGGTCCTTGAAGTTGTTGGCCGTCTTCAGCGCCTTGAACGTGTCCAGACTTTCAGCGTTGTTGCCGTCCCACTTGTCGCTCGTCCAGACCGGGTCGATCTGGACGATCCAGGCTGAGTTAGCAGAGCCCTTGAATTGCGACTCGGGGATGAGCATGTAGCCGTGGGCGTCGGCACTCGGGATCGAGGCCGCCAGGAGAGCAGCGGCCGACGCAAAAGCAGCAGCAGCGAACATCGTTAGGAGGAGTTTGAAGGTTGTTTGGGCTCACGTCGACCCGACGGCAAAATTGAGAGTGGAAGTCGCGAGTGACAACTCGGGCCGCTGCTGGCAAGGTCCCCGTCGCAGCCATGGTGCCGGGCGGCCCGAACGTAATGGCGAAATCCTCATCTCGAGATAGGAAGCAACGTTATGATTGGGTCCTGTGCAGCACATATCGTTTTGTTATCTGTACACAGGTGAAGTACAGCGGACAAGTTTGTGGTGGTCGTTTTGACGATACCGTACTGTGCCGTGCCAAGATGTTCTGATGTACCGGTAGATTATAGGTAACTCAGCACGGCACAGCGACTCGATCCCTTCCGACGGTGTTCGTACGATGAGAATGGACGGAATTTCTGGTGGGACTTCACAAGTCATTGCAATGCATAGACTTCGAAGCAGTTTTGAAGCCCGTGCTCGATATCTTGGAGCTTCCTGCAAATTTAGTCAACGAGTCGCTTCAAGTTTGAACAAGTTGCCCTGACTCAAGGATATGGGAAAATGACCAAAGAGGTATGAAATCCAAACTTAAATGCCAAACGTGTGTATTTGTTGACGGTATGTGTATGCGGTAATTTTAATAAAAATAATTGACGTGTAGAGGTATGAGACTGACCACAAAAGTGACTGAAGGTGTATGAAGGTGTATGCGGAGGACGCTAGACATCCTATCCCCGCAAACTCCGCCCTGAAGTGATCGGCTTACCTACTGTAACTGCTTAATACATGCACTGCTCAAAACTCTCAATCGTTCTGCCTCAGTAGCAGACCACTCCATGTCAAGCCAAGCTCACCTGCCCGTCGCAATGGTTGCTCTCTCAGCAGACCAACTGCGCTACGAAGAACTCCATGCCGGAGTCATCATCGAGTACTGCTCGTACGACTTCGTGTGTGGTGACCCGCGAGGACACCGAACGACGCTGGTCGTGTCCGTGGACCTGACGAAGCTCAAGTTTCCCGTGGAGGTGGCCACGCAAGAGCCTATCTCCCCCGAGATGATGATCAAGCGGGCGCACGATGCGTCTGGCGTGGCTGTGGACGGGTCCAAGTGACGCAAAATGCGCTCGTACCCGTTGCAGGAAGGTAGCATACCGGTTGACAGCATGCTCGCCCACGACAACCGGGCGCGGCTACGCGAACAACTGTCTGCAATTGAGGAAGAGGTGTTGAGAGAGCACCGTGGTGCTGCCTGCGCAGCCAGCCTGCTCACGGACGAGGGCGCATGCACGCAGCCTCCCTCGTATCGCCCAAGGAGGCCCCGGATCCGGTGATGTCGAAGTCCGTGTCCGGCTCGACGACCCAGCACTCCACGCCCAAGGGTCCGAACCCGCTGGTACCGGTATGAACACGGGTCTTACTGAGGGCATGACCTTTGGCACAGGTCGCGAAGCCGTGCTAGCTGTGAAGAACTTCGCGCTTGCCCAAGGCAAGAGCATGCGCATTGCTCGCCGAAGTGGCATGGACCGACAGATGAAGTGTACGCCACCACAGTGCACGTTTACAGTCCAGATCTACAGGAAGAGGCGCGTCGACGGGACGTATGGCTCGTGGTACGTCTCGTGGATCAAGGGGAACACGTCAACTGCACCGCGGCGGTGAAGCCAAGCAAGCATCAGATCGCTGCGAACCCGGCCTTTCAGACTAAAGTCACAGCGGCACGACATGGCTGCGCGAAGCGCCTTCGAGTCCCCGTGTGTCGCCAAGTTTTATCGACCAAACGTGTATGCGGTAATCTTAAGTCGTTCGGTGGAGGTAGGGTAGTCGCTGCACACACGTTTGGCATTTAAGTTTGGATTTCATACCTCTTTGGTCATTTTCCCGTTCGTTCGTTGGGTCAACCAACGTCAGGCAATTCATACGGTACTGGTGTCTGTAGGCTTACACTACCCACGTTCACAAGCTCTACGTTCTGTTGGCAATCTTCTAGAACCTCTTGATGGTTTGCTGCATGTCACCCGCTGTGGCGATCGCCAATACCCACCCTGTTTTCTAGCAAACCTCCCTAGGAATGCGTGGTCGCCCCAGCCACAGCTTGGTGTTCGCACTTGTTGAAGCTCTTGGCCGCGTGTTCTCGCGGAAAAATTACCCAGTTTTGCTGTCCGCGACAGTTGTCAGCGAAACAGACTCGGTTGGTGTCGGTGTGGGTGTCCCCGGCAGTCGCACGGCCAGGGACACCCCCCCCCCCCCCCCCCATCCTGTTTTCTGACTGAGTAAGTGCGTTTGTTCCCCAGGCCAGCCGAAGCAGGAATGGGGTGAATCAAACACATTATTCAAAGAGCTCACTGTCCGCATAGGAAGCGAGTTTTATCGTCGTGCCGTGAATCGCTGTGGCTACGGTATGACATTGTGTACTACCTCGTGCCTTGAGAAAAGCGCGGGCTCCAAATGCGGTTGTGCCTCTCCTATCCTTTGGTGTCCGTACAGGCATTCACCCGTCCCAATGAGACGCACATGACACCATCCAGACCAGCGGTACAATAATACTCACATTCCATTGAACTTGCATCATATACCGTCTACATGTAAGCTTGGAGGGGGCCCCCAGTTCCGTAACACAACCAATATCTTCACTCAACACTGGCAAAAGGTGCGCTTAGTAGCGGCGCTTGCGGCCGTTGCACTTGGATGACGGGGCCGGGGTGACCTCGGGGGTCTCCACAGATGGAGTCTCCGCAGATGGGGTCTCCGCTGACGAACCCTGAGTCGTGGGGGAGTCGTTCGACTCCGGCGCCGGGGTAGCCGATTCGCCGCTAGACGGAGTGTTCGAGTCACCGCTCGAGGGGCTGTTGGAGTCGCTGCTCGGCGGAGTGTTAGAGTCGCCGCTGGAAGGACTGTTCGAGTCGCCCGTCGATGAAGACTGCGTCTGCGACGTCGACGAACCGCCGCCGCCACCTCCCGTGCCCTGAAGAGGAATGCAATCCTCTGCAGTATCACCACACACAAGTAATTAGCAAACTTGCTTGTCAACCTCGAAATGAAATTCCTCGCAACATCAAACTTACTGTAGGACTGCCACACGGTCTTGCCGTCGACACCCTGGAACGCCAGCCAGTAGAATCGCATCTCCTTGCAGCCACCGTTGTCGCACGACGAGTAGTCCACGGGAAACACCGACTTGATGTCCTGGTTCTCGTTGCCGTACTTGCTGAAGCAGTCGTCCTCGTACAGCACCTTCTTGTCGTCCAGCCAGATCTCACACGGGCCCACGTGAACAATAGCACGCGAGAACGTGGCCTTGCCGTCCGTCGGAATGGGCTGCGGCGTGCCGTTCGGGTCCGTGAAACCGCAGTCGGCGCCGTACACGGAGGTGTCGTCCATGAGGGTCTTGAGGTCCTTGAAGTTGTTGGCCGTCTTCAGAGCCTTAAACGCGTCGACGCTTCCAGGCTTGTTGCCATCCCAGTCTTCGCTCGCCCACACCGGGTCGATTTGGACGATCCAGGCTGAGTTAGCAGAGCCCTTGAATTGCGATTCAGGGATGAGCATATAGCCGTGAGCATCGGCGCTCGGGATCGAGGCCGCCAGGAGAGCGGCGGCCGACGCGAAGGCAGCAGCAGCCAGCATGGTTCTGATAAGTCTGGGGGCTTGGTGGCCTCAAAGTCGACCTGAAGGCAAATTGAGAGTGAAACTCATCGATGCATGGAGGCTGGAGACCTTCGGAAGGTTGTCCTCGCCAAAGGAGACTTCACCGTACGTAACGGCGAAAATCACATCATGAGAGCAAAATCTGTAAAATCTTGACACAGCTAAAAGCCTGAAGGATTGGCAATACACTTTGAAGGTCAATGGTGAGGATACTGACGATGCTGTGACCTGTTCCGACTTTGCAGATGGAGGTTGGAACCCATGCTGCAACCGTCACGCACACTTTTCGACAGTGCAGACAGCACCGCCAGGAAATTTGGGTAGAGTCTCACCGAGACTGCCTTTACACAGGTACATACATGTACTTCACGGCACCCCGAAGACAATTTACACCCCCAAGGAATACTTTTAGTGTACTATACACTGCACCTCCTGTGCCGAATGCTTTCGACCAGTCTTACTCGACGGAGTCCGGCAGAATTGCACTTTCACACAGGAATAAGGAAGCTCGATGGTCGATGAAGATTAAAATGTTCTGCTGCTTTAGTCAATTTACGTGAGGATAGCTTTGAACGTTTTTACTGTCAGTGTTCCCACCGTTCGAACGCTGCTTTCCACGCAGATTATACAGTGCATGTAGTGGGCCTCTTGAGTTGACGATTCTACTTACCGTCGATTTGTCTGCTGTGGCACCCAACCTTTGCTGTCCGCGATAATTGCTGCTTTTTGAAGTAGTAGCGTGCGTGTACCGGTACCCCCGACTCGGGCCGCCCGAGACAGACTGCGATCTTGCTCGAGCTAGTTGTATTCGTATAGTTGTTGCGCATTAGCTGTGCCCGTGCCAGCCCACATCTACGGTAGCCTCCCCCCCCCCTCGATCTTGGTTTCGTGCTACGTGTAATCTATGGGGGTGTAAAAAGTCACTTGAAGTAAAACAATATTTCATTCGGAGAGGGTGAAACTATCCTACAGTGTACTGTAGCTCAAATCTACCCGGAGCCTCCAAGCAAAATCGACAACAGCAGCATTAGAAACAAGCTCGAAATTTGAGCTTTTTTAATGAAATCTATCGGGAGCGTCTGAGCAAAATCGATATCAGCGGCAATTTGAGAGGCACGAAGAGTTCGCAGGCTTCGCCCAGTGTCAGGCTTGGTCATGTCACTCCATGCTTAACGCTGGGTCGGTCTTCTGAAAACTTTTAGTGCGGCAGAGGGCCTTTGGTAGCTTCGATCTGCTCAGCTAGCAGGCACCCGCCCCACAAGCCGAACAAGGTTGAGATGTTTTCCTTATTCGCACGTGTCAATATTTTTTAAAAGCTTAACCCTTTCGTTACTATACTGTACCAAAAGCACAGTAAGAACAGATCATACCGGTCGTCGTCGCCGGTCTTCTATTGCTATGAGAAATTCGAGCCGGGCTCTAATAAACGTGAAACCCACAAAGCTTGCGCATTATCCTGCATCACGACAACTCAGGCTACAACGTTGTTCAATGGCTTTGACGAGATTGAAATTTTGCATGTTCGTTCCCTCCGAATTCGAACAAAAGCGTCTGTTCATGCTCCTCACTCGCATCTTACCATACGAACATGCCAACACTGCATCTACAGTTTACTGTTAAGAGGTGCGACAGTCACTCTCTCGAAGCGCTCCCGCTGCATGTTCTTGAGTCGATAGCCGTTGCAGAAATCCAGGGCGGCACCAATCTTGCGATCCGCTTGCTGCAGCTTAGTAATGAGCAACCACGAGTCCTCGGCGCACCGCAGCCAGAGCGCCTGACGTTTTTTCTCGAAGAAGAAGGTCCCGGTTGGTGCTGGGCCATTGCGAGATTCGTCGGCTTCAACTACGAACAACGATTCCATTAGAGTGACTATTTTACCTAGTGCAATTCTCGAGGCAGGAGACTTACCAGACTGCAACTCTTCTGTCAGCGGGAGTCGGACTTCGATAAGCTTGACGACCTTTTCTCGAAACTGGACGCATATTCCCACCGAGTTGCTTAGTGCTTGCCATCGCTGGCGAGGGTAGGAAAGACACAAGGCACAAAAATGCAGTGTTAGTACAGGCAACCAAAATTGGTGTCGGTGCTGTAGTTCTTACATGGAATATTTCAGCGGCGGGTTCATCGAGGCTAATAAACCCATCCTTGAGCGTCAGCTTGGGGGCTTTACAGGCAATTGCATCATCCTGAACAATTGCTGCCTCTTTCCGGGCTGGCAAGTCGTTCAGTGTCTTTACGATGCAATCCGCTCCAAATGCAGCGAGCTCTTTTGCCAGCCTGTACGACAAGTAAAATCACGAAAGATTAATCAGTTTGCTATAACCAGATCCAGCGCATCCAGAAACTCGACCGTACTCCTGACACTGGATGCCGGGCGCGATATCGTAGGGCTCCTGAAGTAGAATGCGCCCCACATCGAAAGCTTTCGGATCGATCTCAATCACCGAGACACCCGTGGTCTTGTCACCGTTCAGCAGAGCATGGTGAATCGGCGCAGGACCCCGGTACTACTCCAATAGAGCAAGCGTTATGGTATGAGTTGACAATAATTTCCCGAGCAATTCAACAGTGTTTACATACCTTGGGAAGAAGCGACGGGTGCATATTAATTGCACCATGGTGCAGGTTCTTGAGCATGTGCGGGTGCTGCATCAATACCAACATCACCGGTACCCGTAAGCGTTGACAGTCCACCCAGTCACAGATCTCTAAGCAGTCAACCAACGCACCAGAAAGTAGCCGAAGGACACGACCACGCCCACGTCGAATGCATCGGCCACGGGGAACTCCCAAGTCTTGAGCGACTTCAAGTGCGCCGGCGTGTCGAAGACCTTGAGCCCGCAGCGCTGCGCGAACTTCTTGACGGGCACGGGCTCATCCTTCTTGCGTCCGTTCATGGGGCGGTCCGACGGACACACGACCTCAATGTGCTCGACGAGGCGATCGCTGCCTAGCTCCTCATTGCTGCAGAGGCATAACGCGGCTCAGTTAGATGAAGTGTAGACGAATTGGTGGCAGCCACACGATCCGCGCACCTGTTGGCGTGCAGCGCCTTGAGCGTGGCGAGTGACACGTCGTCCGTGCCGAAGAACAGAACGCGGTACGGCGGCTGTCCAGGAGCTGCAAGTGAGAAGCGGCGGCTGCAAGCCGAGGACCACGCGCGACCAGCTTGGCGCCGGGCCAAGCACGTCAACAAGCTCATCTTGCGGTGGTCGTGCGTACCCTCAAGTAGTAACCGTACCCTGGTTTGTGGTTATCTTTGGGTTACGGTTACAGTACTTACATTGAGGTTACGGTTACAGAACCGAATACTTGGCACTGAATTTTCTGCGACCAGGTCATTCGTAGCTCTCTTCCGACGTTGGCAGACAGACACTCGAGCGCAGCGCGGTGGACATGATGAACGCAGGTGGAAGCGCAGGCGAGCAGCAGCCCCCAGCGCCGCCCTCAGTAGACACCACAGCTCCAGCCCCGTCCTCCAGCACGACCTCGACGGCCGCGACGACCGCCACTACCGCCACCCAGGAGCAAGTGCAGGCGTCCAACGCGCCGTACATCGCCCATGCAACGCCCGCCGCCGCGATGAAAATGGCGTCGACGCTGCCGCCCATTGCAGTGTCGCAGCCGCTGGGCAACATCGGCCAGATCCAGTCGCACCTTCCAGGCGGCAGCAACATCCCCGTGAACCCGAACGCCCCCCAGGGAATCTACCAGAGCGGACCCAACACCAACCCGAACCTTCCCTACGTGACGGTCATGTCCATGGCACCTGGTGGAGTGTCGGGCGACGCAGAGGCCGACAACATGCGCTTCGCGTTCCTGCAGAAATGCCGGTGGATGGCCGGCTGCTTGATGGCGTACTACGCGGCGACCTTCCTGTTCCTGCAGCCGTTCATCCTGGGCACGCTGGGTCTCATGACTGCCTTCATCGGCTACTATGGCTCGCGCCCGCCTGTGGACCCGCAGCGGCTCAAGTGGCTTCGCTGGTACATTTGGTGCAACTACGCGATGCTGGTCTTCAACATGTGGCTGCTGGTCATGACGCTTGTCTTCTCCGGAAGCACGTTCAGCTATGGGAACAACAGTACGGCTAGCAGCGACGGCGACAGCATCGACGACAGCGAGTACGGGGACTCCACCTACTACTACTCGAGCAGCGTTGGATTGTTCGTTGGACTGCTGGTCGCCGCCAACACCATCATGCACCTGCGCTGCCTCCGCACGGCGCAGCTGCTGGTCGCCGAGCTTTTGAACGCGGGAGTCGACCGTCAGCCGGCGCCTGTGGTAATGCTCGCCACCTCCAACCCCACCGCGGCCGTGTAAGGTAAGCTTTATATCGACGAGCTTGCAGCATTTTGGGTTCGAGAGCTGCAGCGGGTGTCAATGTGTAGATCCAAACTGTAACAATACAAAACAAGCGGTGCAGTACTAGTGCAGTGTGCACGCTGCACTGCATCAAGTTATAGTTTGCCGGGCATGACATGCGTCTCCGTGCTTTGAGTGCAGTCTGACAAGAGTTGACATTGCAATCATGAACCATGTTATAGTTGCCGTCGAACTGCTACTGCGAAATTTCGTCCAATCACACCGCGTCATTTATCCCCAATAATCGTCTTGAGCGCACAAAGCGAATATCCTCCACGTGGCAGCATGTACTCGGTCTGGACGCGCGCGAACGCCGTGTTCTTCACGTCGCTGATGGCGCTGGCCATTATGTGCACGCTGACGGCCATCAGCACGTTCCTGCACGAGCCAGCGCCGGTCGTGCGGCGCCTGGAGCTGACCAAGATCCACTCGCTGCGCAACTACAGGGACAAGGCGGACCGTGCCACGCTCTCGTTCGACCTGGACGCTGGTGCGTTCTCTCTGCCTGTGAATATGCATGTGTTGTGTATCTGTGGCTAAAGGCTTCACGTCTATTGTCTCCAGACCTGAGCTCCGTCTTCAACTGGAACGTCAAGCAGCTCTTCGTGTACGTGATGGCCGAGTTCGAGAGCGCCAGCAACGCGCGCAACCAGGTGGTGATCTGGGACAAGATCGTGCAGACCAAGGAGGCCGCCAGCCTGCTGCAGTTCGAGGACGAGGGCGTCAAGTACTTCCTGGCCGACCAGCACGACGAGCTGCGCGGCGCCAACGTGACGCTCAGCCTCGAGTGGGACATCATGCCCGTGTGCGGCCGCCTCTTCGTGCACTCGAGCGACAACAAAGCCAACTTCCTGCTGCCGGACAAGTACCAGGGCAAAGCGCCCAAGGGTGGCGGCCGCTACTAGACGGTATCGGGAGCAGGAGGTTGGAGGCTCTTCTAGATGGTAGTCGCTAATCTAACTTGTTTCTCTTTCTCGACCGGGGGTCACAGTGCATTCATGGGGTGTAGCTAGTAGTGAAGGTATTTTATCTCCACTTAGCTGATCTCACTCACTCCTTTTATTCTACTTAGTGGGTCATTTGTTCTCGAAGCGAGCGCGCAGAGCTGCTACACCCGAGAGTGTCGTTTCCGGCTTCTTCTCCGGTGTGGGAGGGTCTCTGGACGCGGCAGCTGATGCAGAAGCCGATTCGGTCGCGTCGCTTTGAGCGCGTGTCAGCGCTACGAAGTCGATGTTGCCGTTGCTGTTTTCCTTGCGTCTCTGCTTCATTCGAGCGGCGATAGTTTTGATCTGGTCCATGCCTGAGGCAGCGCTGGCTGTAGAGCTACTGCTGTTGAACACCTGCTCGTTCTCGGTCCTTAGCATGGATGTGTCGATACTGGCAACGGACCGCGCCTTGTGGAGCTTTCTGTGTCGTCTCCTCTCGGATTTGGCGCTGCCGTTCTCGTCCGTAGCAAACACGTGATCGTGCCTCAAGTTGTGGAGGTTGGTTCTGTGTGTGGGCGGTAGATAGCCGGCCTCTTCCCGAGCTGCCACGAACACGTTGTCGGTCGAACGGGGTCGTAGCAGGATCGGGACCGACGATGGCGGCGGAGGACCTGGAGGAAGCGGTGGCTGCTTCTGCTCCGACTGTGCTGATACTGCAGCTGTTGCAGTGGACGCGGCCGCGCTCGCTTCCTCCTCGTGGATGCGGAGACTGAGAGGGATACTGCGCGCGAGCCGCAATTGATCGTTATGTTTGCGCGAGTTCTTGCGCCGCTTCATCAGTTTGTCCTTGTGCTTATCACTTGCGTCGGACCCGTCATCGTCAATGCCCAGGATCGACGGGGTGGGCTCCTCGCCTGCGGCTGTGGCAGCGGGAGCTGATGCCCCAAACAAGTTTTCCCAGGACTCATCGCCCTCTTCACCAACCACAGTCGACGCAATTATCTTCATCTCCTCCAGATCGCGCACGCTACCGACGTAAGACGCCGTGGTCGACCCCTCAATAACAGTCGTCGCGTTGGATGCGCTTGACTCTCCACGTCCTCGGCCAAACTTCGACACGCTTCCATCAGTTCCAGCACCGCTAATGCCACCGCCACTCGAGAACGATGACCAGTCAGGCAACGTAAACGAGGTGAACTGAACGTCAGCCGTTCGCGCAGCAGGAACTCTGCTGGTGCCGCGGTCGGACATTTCACTGTCGCGCTCAGATGGACGTTGCCAGTCATCGTCTCCCAGTCCCATAGGCTCTTCTCGCTTCTCCTCGTAGTCGTCCTCTTGCGATAATTCCAGAGCCATACCTTGGACTGAAGCTAGTAGACTGATGCGCTGATCCTCGCCCAATTCGTAGGCAAAACACACGTTACGCGCGTACTGAAGTAGCTGTCGCCGCGTAAATCCAAAGCTGGAAAGGTGATACAGGTAGGCAGACACTTGGCCGTAGACAACATTGTGCAGCTCCAACACCTTTTGAGCACGTTCAGGGTCAGCCAGGAAGTACCACGGAGTGTCCATCGATGTCTTGCTCAGCTCCTCCGCCACGCTCTCCAGCAATGCATCTCCCCAGAATGAAGCAACCCGCCAAGCCGCATGGTCCTTTAGCGCTGCATGAAGATACTCTTGTCCATCCTTGCTGGTCTTGCGGTAAAAAGTCTGCAACATGTTCATCAGGTGTTTCGTCGTGCGTGTGTCGTGTTGAGCTACACAGGCGTCCAGCAGCAAGCGCAACGCTGCCGAAAGGCGAGAGAACCCTTCGCGCGTGAGCTCACGATCGTGAGTTCGTTGATGCGTGAGGCAATCCAGTATCACACGACGGACAACTTGCAGGCGATACATGGACTGTGTGGCTGAAGCGGAGGCATCTGTGAACTTGGCGCGGTGCTTCGTTGAAGGACCAGCACTGCCTGACGACGTCGACGAAGCTGAAGGAAGGAGTGCTGCTTCTGGTTCTACAAAGCAGCTCGAGACAAAATCCTTGATAACCTCAACGTCCTTCTCAGACACACCCGAGGCCTTCAGCTTCGCGACATCTTCTTGGGAGCCTGCAACCGCCAAATAGCTCATCGGTTCGGCGGCTTGCCGCGATTGCTGTTCGTACCGCCACGACACGCGGTGCCACTCCATCAGACTCAGAGCCTTCGCGTGCCGATGCGTGAGTTCGGGCGCCATACTATCCACAATGTACTGCTGCACAACCGAGTCACGGTCCATCACCTTGAGTGTGCGCTGCAGTTCAGCCATAGCTTCAATCTCCGCCTGTAAGATCGCCACTTTGGTCTCCACGAACTGCCCGATGACAATGAGCAACGTATCCAATCGATCTTCCTCCACGCTCTGTGAGAGCTCGGACGCTTCTTCCACGACTTCATCTCGCCTCGCAATTGCGCTCAACAGCATGGTCCTGGCGTCGTCGTATTCTGCGCCAGCCGCTTCATCTTCGCCAAAAGCATTAGAGAAACGGTACTGCGCTAGCTGGAACGCGCGTTTGACCTCCGGGTTGTTCGGCTGCACTTGGTAGGTAGCTTCATTGGCCTCCAGCACGTTCTTCCAGTGCGCCAGCTCGTCCGCAGCTCGCGATACGCGAAGTCTGGCCTTCTCCATCTTCTTCTCCGCTGTCTGCACGTCCGTCACGCAGCGCTGCACCAAATTGTAAACGTCTCGCGCCCAGCGCTTCGACTTGCCCGAGTTCTCCAGCGGCTTGGTCATATCTAAGTACGCCTTGCTCGCAGCTAAGTGCTTGTTGCCCAGCGCCTGGTTGTACGTGCGCATCTGCGTGAAGAACTCCTGAAAGCAGGACTGCGCCACCTCCTGCGGCTGCAGCGCCGGCAGACACGCGTCGCTGAGGTGGCTCTGCGCCACCATGTGCTGCGTGGCCGACGCCGCCTTGAGGTACTTGCGCAGCTGCTTGCGCACCTTGACGCCGCTCTCCACG
>JAIKVE010000628.1:0-17529 GCA_024679115.1 Phytophthora pistaciae | reverse complement strand
CTCGGGCTGCGGCTGCGGCTCCTGCTGCGACTGCGCCGCCGCCGGTGGCGACTGGGACTCGCGGCGTCTTGCGCCATGGCGGAGGAAATTGGATAATGAAGGAAATCCGTGGCTGGTACTTTGAAGGCGGAGGCGGCGGCGGTTTTTCGATCGCGTCATTGGGTAATATTGCGGATTCGGAGGAAGAGGATTGGACGAAAAAGAAACTATAATGGGAGAAATAGATGTCGACGGTGGAGGACAAAAGTGGACACTATTGAGGGGATTTGCTGTCCTTCTGAACGTGGCTTAGAAGTAGAGGTACTCTTTCCGTTTGCGCTTGGAGAAGATGATGGCGCCGAACATGAGCGAGTCGTAGTGCGGGAAGTCGTTCGAGTTGGGCAGGTGCCCGATCTCGCCGAACGTCGTCATGCCCATGAGCGATGCACCGCCCGACCAATCTTTATACGCGCCAACCTGCGTGTCCATCACATAGTACGCATCGAGTTAGAAGCTTGGTTGAGATACACGATCAAGCAGTGGCAACTTACCATCTCGGCCATGCTCTTGTGGCCTAGCAGAGCTTGCACTCCGGCCGACAGGAACATCAGACAGCCGATCGTCTCGTGGATGTAGAACTTGTTGCTCTCCACGGCTTGTGCCCCCATCTGAATAACAAACATCAAAGCAGAAGGGGTCAGATATCATCCAGAAGATCCAAAACAACGCAGCAGCACAAACCTTGTTGATGGCGGTCTTCAACGACTGCGCGGAGGTCTCCATCAGCACAACGTTCGTGCCCGAGGCAACTGAACTGGTCGTGCTCAGTGAGCCATCCTCGTTGATGCCGGTGATCACCGCCGTCATGTTGATGAGCTTGGACCAGTCGCTCGACTGCATTGAGCAGAGCGAGGATGAAGAGTTGGCGTCGATGCTGCGGTCGATCTCCATTTGGTTCGACACGAAGTCGATCGTAGTGCCCAGAGGGTGCAGACTGCCGAGCCGAGGGAACCCGATTGATGAGAGCTCAGTCTGGCTCTTGTCTGACGCCACGTCAAGCCACTGCAACATCAAACAGCAATGAGTTAGACGACGCCAGTGACACCATACAGTTGCTAAAGTAAGCCATTACCTCTTGATAGACTTCCGCCGCTGGTTTGCAGTCAATCTCGTAGATCGTCTTGTTCGATGCCTTCGTGACTGTGCCCATGCAGTACTCGCTATTTACTCCGACCGGACTGTAGCCGCTAAACCAGCTGACGTACGTCTCCACACTCGGGAAGCACAGCGCAAACGCGATGCCCATTTCCGTCCAGTCCCCTCGCCCGTCACGAACACTCTTGGTGTAGTCCGAGCTGCTGCTACTGCTGATTTGAATCCAAGACACCGAGACCTCGCCCTCGCCGTGCCTTGTGGCGTCTGAAGAGCATCCACCGATGATCGGACAGTGAATCGCCTCGCGGATACCGTCAATCGCGTGCTCTACGAACAGCGGACACGCGTACGTTGCAATGAATGCCGGCTTCTCACCAGCGTCCACGTCACCTGCTACACGGGCAAAAGCTGTCTTCGCCGCTGCATACGTCTTCTCATGTGCGTCACTCTGCGAGTACTCGGCGTGGACAACGGAGTAAATTCCATGAGGGTCGTTCACGCCCCAAAGAGTCACAAGCCCTTCATCGTTGTGCCGATTCACAGACACCCACGCATTCTCGTCACACATGCCCCGAGCGATCGTACCACCGATGTAGGGCACCCCGGGAGCTAACTGGCGGAGCAGGTTAACAATTACTTCAGCGCTAAAACCCGTGGAGAAGCCGACAACCACGAAATGGACATCACCTCCGAGCTTTGTCATCAGTTCCTGGAAGGCCCCAGTCATCGCGAGAACTTCTGTCTTGTTCGTAGCCCACGCCGATGCAGCATGGACGTAGCTGCTACTGTTTTGAGCCGGCAGTCTCTCCATCGAACTTGATCTCCGCTCCGCTTCCTCCTGATTATCGTGACTTGGGGGCACAGACTGCCGCACGGGGTCCTGCGAAGGCCCACGACGACCTGCACTGGTGGGACGTCCTCTATTACCTGGGCTCTTGCTCTTTGCAGTGACGGGCTTGGCGACACCCAACTGGTTATCCCGGCCGTGGCCCGTTGCGCGCTCAACACTGACTTCGGAGTGAGATCGACGTACCCGCCGCATATGCTTGGGTCCGCGAGATGCCTGTTCGCCGTAGCTGTGGCGCTGCGGCAGCTGCATGTTGCTTTGCCGCTGCTTCCCGCTGGAGATTTTGCGGGATGTCCGCAAGTTCGAGTCGCGGCGCTGCCGATCATCAATGGTATCTGGAAGTTCACGGTACTGGTGGTGAGGGCGGTTGTTTCCATCCTCCTTTTCCTCCTCGTCATTGTCCAAGCTGATGCGACGGTACTTACGAGGCATTCGCTCCTCCTTGGAGCTCGGAA
The DNA here is from genome assembly GCA_024679115.1 of Phytophthora pistaciae. NCBI lineage: Eukaryota > Oomycota > Peronosporomycetes > Peronosporales > Peronosporaceae > Phytophthora > Phytophthora pistaciae. The sequence continues at coordinate 15,093 of JAIKVE010000628.1, read as the reverse complement.
CTTGCTCCTTCTCGTCGTGCGGGGTTTCCAGGGCGCCCGACAAGTCCTGCGAATGCGAAGGGCTGGGCAGTCGGAGCTGCTGCACTCCCCCGACCGCCTCGCCACCTGCAGCGAGTTGCTGCTGCTCGGTGCTGCGCTGGATCCAGTCCTTAAAGTCCTCCTGGTTGTTCAGCTCCCTCCCACTCTTCGACCGATGGTGGGACACCACGCACTTGCTGCACACGCGGATACTCGGTTGGTGGCGCGACAGCACCTGCTTACCTGTGTCATTGTGCGTGAAGCTAATCGAGGGCACGCGGATGGTGCTGCTGCAGGCCCAGCAGATCACTTCGCCGCACGTCCGGCAGTGGTGACGCCGCCGGAAGATCGGCGAGAAGCGGCGATTGCAAAGCACGCAGAAGCGACGTTCTCTGTATCAAATGCAAGGCGGAAAGGAATGCTCATTAAGTAAGCCGAATACTGTACATGCAACCGAGTAATGTCCCCGCTAACGGCAGGAGGTGGCGCAACGTACTTGTCTTTCACCCAAGCGGACGTCTTTACAACCGAGATCTCCTGCAGCTCCGGCGGGTCCTCAAGCAAGTCGCGAAGACCACGAGCGAGCTGCGTGACCATCTCCACTGCGGGGTTGCTGCGGAAAAGGCTAACCATGGGCGGGGGGCGCTGGAACGCGATGGAGATCGTGACAAAGTCGTCCTTGTAGTCCGGCGAGGACGTGCGCTCGAACTTGCAGATCAGCGCGTCGAACTGAGACCGCTCCAGGTTGTTGCCCTGGATGTGCGGCATGCCGCCCACTTCCGCCAGCGATTCCTGGAACAAATAGCATGCAACGATGTCCCCGCCCGACGTCTCGATGCCAATGTACTGCCAGTCAACCACACACACAATGCACAAGCACAACATCGTCAGTTGAAGACCCGGTCGTCATGGGGCCAGCATTGCAAGTAACGGCTGGAATATCGAAGAAATGCCGCGCCGCGCGTCACGTCGCGACCCGGTTGCTGCAATGCTGTCTGCAATGCTGCACCTACCTCCAGCACGTAGAAGTCGGAGGACTTGCTAGCCAGTGTGCCCGACTTGATGGCCCACCACTTGATGGCCGCCTGCTTGTACATCTCGCGCGCGTCCCGCGGCGGGTTGGCACTCGGGTAGACGCCCGTGCCGTTGAGGTCCTCGAGCACCTCGGCGTCCAGGAACATGTCGCCCAGCACCTTGCGCATGAAGAGCTTGAACTTGTCCGACGTCTTGAGGTCGTAGATGGTCTTGAGCACGTTCGGGAACGCCGCGTTGGCAAACACCACGGCTTTAGCCGAGACGGACTCGGACCAGTCCGAGCTGGGCTTGTACACGCCGATGTCGTTCTTGCAGTCGTGCACCTTCCACAGCGCGTTGCTCGAGTCTGCCAGCAGGCCGAGACACGACCGCGCGCGGTTCTCCGCGTACTTGTGCAGCCGGATCTTGCGCTCGTACGAGAGCGACGGACCCTGCGGCTGCGGCAGGAACTCGTCGTCCTGCGAGTTCGAGTTGTCCGCCGAGTCGCTCCAGTCCGCGGCCGCGTTCTTGTCTTCCGCGGCGTCATTGGCCGTTGCTGCTGCTGCTGCAGTCGCCGCTGGGGGCACCGCCACGCCCTGGTTCATGTGCCTGTTGCTGAGAGTCTGTTGCCTGTTTCCTGTGTGGTGCCTGCGTTGCGCCGCGCTACGCTATGACGCCGAGCCAACCGTCGACGACCAGACCAGATGGGATCCCTTTGCCGTCGGCTCGCGATCGATCTCGCGCGGTCCTCCGGTCTCTGCGTCTGTGAAGTGGGGGGAGGGAGAAAAGAAGAGGGAACCTCGATCGATGCCTGGAGAACGCGAGGAGAGTGGCGGCCAGCAGCGCCGCGCTTTATGCCCAATGGACGAGTCCTGCGCGCACCGCCCGACGCAAATCGCCTTGTAGGTGGGGCTTCCCGTCACTTTCCATGAATGTGCCTCGACGTACAGACAATCCCTTCAATAGTAATCATAAGGTATTCAAATACCCTTAGAATAGATTATCCTCTACCTAGAATATGTAACGGTTCTCGAAATGATTAGCGTTGTACTTTTCCAGACTCCCAGACACTGGTGTTACCTTCATTTCCGAATGGCTTCACGTCGGTATCTCCGATACGTGGATTGTTTGGTATGTCCGCCGGCTCGCCAAACTCCCGGAGCAACCGCAACTAAAAAAATATTAAAAAATAATGAGCTGGGATTTTGTGCTGCAAGGCGTTTAAATATCTGCCAACTAGGAATACTTGGAGGCAAGTCTGATTGCTCGTTTAAAGCTAAGAAATTCCTACAGCTTTGTCTCTGATTGCTCAGTTAAAGCTAAAGAATCCCCGACATTTTTGGTCAATATGGAGAGTAAACTACAACGTGCGTGAATTCATTGCAACCTATTGCTCTGCTTTACATTCGGTTGGTTAACGATCTCAAAAACTGCTTTTGACGGTGTTTGTCAAGTTAGAACCACTCAGCGCCGAGCTCGCGCAGCGTTTTCATTTTGTTTGAATTCTGAAAACAGTAGTACACTTGCCTCGGCCACACTCCGCCGAATCAGCTCTCAGTGCTCGTTCAGCATAAATCACTACAGTACAGTCTAATCCGTGAAGGCTTTTAGTAGACTGCCACGCAGATCGGCGACGTAGGAGCCGTAACCCCTCGACAGAAATACCCTCAGCTAAAGATAAACGAAACTATGCTTACTGGGGGGATTGCATGAAACGCGGTGTGGTGCACACCAAAGCTCGGGTACACATGTGCAAGCGACGATCCCGATCCCACTCGCCTCTTTTCTGGCTTTCAACGTGAGTCATGTATTGGCCAATAGTGTAAAAGATTTCATCCAATCCCCGACCCGCTTGGTCACGACTAGCGCAATGCGTGTTTATGCCCAATGAGCTCGTCGACAGGAACGTGCCCTGCACCAAATGGCGCCCAAGAAAGCCCGATCTGACCGGCGACGCGCCAACAAGGCGGCGCTCACCATGCAATCGCAAGTTGCAGTGCCGATTCTTCTCTCTTGAACCCATTCATCTCCCCTCTCTCTCTCTTCCGCGCCGCCGCGACCATGGGCTTGGGCAGCGCCGCGGACCTCATGACGGACGACCTCGTGCTCTACGTGGCTGGATTCCTCTCGCCCGTCGACCTGCAGGCAGCCATGTGCGTTACTGCGGCCCTCTTGTTGCTGGCCTCAAGTCTGCTCTGCTCTGACGCTGACGCTCTGAACGCTCTTCTCGCAGACAAGTGAACTCGTGGTGGGGCGCCGTGTGCTCCAGCGACGTCATCTGGAGACGTCTGTGCGTCGCGCGCTGGCTGCTGCCGCGCCCCGAGCGCCTCAAGCGCAGCACCGGCACCGGCAGCTTCTACGAGCTGTACCTGTATCTGGACCGCGCGCGCTACCTGCCGCGCGGCAAGTACACGACCAAGGTGGGGACGCTGCTGTCTGGACGTGGTTGAGTTGATACTGTAGATCTTGTGTCTAATATTGTAGCGCTTCTTCTCGGTGTGTGTCTGAGCAGCACCAGATCGTGTGGGGACGCGGCCGAGACGAAGGCGCCGACGTCTGGATGACGGTGGCGCACAGCTCCAACTGCCAGGTGCTATCGACGGCCGGAGCGCAGTACATCCAGCTGCGCGTGGTGGTGCAGAATCTGCGCGCGCAGCCGCTGACGGTGGATCTGCAGGAGCTGGAAGTCCGCATGAAGGGCGGCAGTCAGGGAACGATCTTTGGCGTCGGCCCGGTGGCGAACCAGCCCAGGCTTGAAGCGGTCGACGCGGCTCGTATCAAGCAGCTGGCGCCCGCAGTGCTGGCGGTGAACGGTGTGGACGTGCACCTGTCGCTGACGAGTCAACTGATCGAGCTGCAGATGTTCGAGTTTGCTGTGCTTATGGTGAACGTCGTGTGCAGTGGATGCGAGTTTGAGCCCGACTTCCTCGAGTCCTGCAGCTCGCTGTGGGTGCCCATTCGACGCGTGGGGCGATGCACGTCGCTGAGCACGTGTCGCTGCGGACTCATCCCGGACAGCTACCACCGCGGCATCATTCGCGTGCCCGTAGTAGACGAGTCCGTGATCTGGAGGCACTACGATCTCGTCTCGAACCGATTCATGGTACGCCCGGGTTGGATATCTTACGCTGGTACAGTGAGCTTAGTGCTGACTATGTTGTATATTGTTGTTGTTGTTGCGCGCAGGTGCTGGATACCTGGTCAGTCGAAGACGTCGACCAGTTCAGTAATTTATTAGGCTCGCCTATCAGCCACTTCTCCAAACGTAAGCGCAGTATTTCGTGAAAAGTTGCAAGAAGTGGTGGTGTGTAGGTGACACAGTAGGTAGTGAAAGTATTGCAATTATATTCGCAAATCGAGCAAGGTAACTATTCATCCAACGGGTTCCTTTCATGTGCGTCTCCGTTTAGGCAGGAATGGCATTTTGAGATCCAACCCTTCAGCGCCAAGTGCCTCTTCACAGCTCCACCAACGGATCCACCACACGCGATGTCGACGACTGAAGACACTGAGAAGGACGTGCCAGCGGTGGCCTCCGACACCTCCAAGAAGACAGCGAAGAGTCCATGGCTGTCCGCGTATCACAACTCCGTGGCTGGGATCAAGGCGGCATCAAGTTGCATGCAACTGGTGGATGTCTACGGCGACGGCGATGCCAAGCTCGTAGTTGCCGACGGAGATCAACGGCTCAAGATGTACAAAGGTGAGTGGAGGAATCTACCAAGGGGTCAACCTGTTGTTTTGAGCTCACCTTTACTCTCTGGAACTATTCAGGGTCATCGCTGCACGGAGAGCAAGCAGTTCTAGGAGTGCCATCGGCTTTAAGCTACTTCTACTCAGGTGCGTACGCTGACAACGAAGAGAATACCCTGGCGCGGCTAACATTAACACTACGATTCGATTTCTTTTCTGTTGTGAACGCAGACAACAATCGGCCACGCATCCCAGCGATTGCTGTCGCCTCGGGTCCCTACATCTTCATCTATCGCAACTTCCGTCCGCATTACAAGTTCACCGTCCCCTCGATCGAGATCGATGCCCAGGAGACGAAGCTTTGGGAGGCGCTGGCGAAGTGCACGATTGAAGTTCCTGACGCTCTCGCACAGCTTTCTACAATGCGGTACGGTTTGATGACACCTCTCTTCCAGGTATCTACTTTAACTAAACCACTATACGACCAGTGGGCTAGGCATCCGGTTGTCAGAGCGTTCACGAGGACTACTGGCAATCGATAACATTGAGGAGCAAGCTGAGTACGTCTCCCGCTTCATGGATGACCCACTCGTTGAGCGCTCGTGCGTAACCTGCATGACGTCTATCAACAAGAACATGGACGACAAGGACGCAGTGAGCTGGTAAGGCTACACTGTGATGACAAACTGACACTCGTAGAGCTCAAACCGAATTAATGTTGACTCTTCTTGTGTGATCTAGCTTAGTAGTGGCCACGGAGGGTTGCATGGTGTATGTGTTAGACCCTCAGGGTACGTCGCTCATCCAGCAGATCAAGGTGCCGGGTGTGCCGGTGGAAATCGTGGCTGTCGGGTTGCTAGACGTCGAGTGTCGACTGGTTATCACGACGCGCAATGGGTCCGTGTACATGATTAAGAATGGCGAGTTGCTGAAGTCCGTGATTGAGCTGGAGTCGCCTGCGTGCGGCTTGGTGCAGCTGGAGAAGAGCATCGTCATTGCATCCATGAGTCGCAAACTCACGTCGTATCACCTCAAGGGGAAGAAGAACTGGAGTCTGACCATGAGCGACGACATTGTGGCTCTTGAGGCGTTCAGTCTTCGTCGTACGAAGGACACGCGCGGTGTTCTTGTGGCTTTACGCAATGGCGAAGTCACTCTTTACAATGAAAAGGTGAAAGTGTGCACACTCAGTACGGAGACAGTGCTGACTGGAATGCGCTTTGGTCAGTATGGCCGCGAGGAGGCCTCGCTCGTGCTCGTTCAAAAGAGCGGTGCGCTTTCGCTCAAGATCCTGAAGCGCACGGCCAGTCTCGAGGCGATTTCTGACGCGGCAGGTCCTCCACCGGAACAAGGTCAGTCCAATCAGCTTTTGTTGTTGTTGTGAGCTATCGTATGATGAATTTGTGGATCTCTACTACTGTGATAGACATTCCTCTGAATATCCCCAAGAAGACGACCCTGTACGTCGAGCAAACCCAACGCGAGCGAGATCATGCCACCGAGATGCACCGTCATTTCCAGCGAGACCTGTGCAAATTGCGATTGACCACAGCCCGAGCTTATGTGAAGATCATCAAGGACGGACAGGTACGAGAAGTTCGGCTGAGTGATAAAACTATTAGGGGCTTACGGTTGTTCACGTGTTTTGTTCACGTGTTTTGTTGACAGGGACCAGTATCGTACTCGACGGGTGCAGCCATTCGCCTGAACGCGCAGGTGCAGGGAATTGGCCCGTTCTTCCGAATCAAGCTGAATGTCCAGGTTTGATACTATGCCGAATGATATCCTGCCACGTTTGGCTAGATTGAACTAACCCTGTCTGGGTGTCGTTCAGAATGCTGGCACCAAGGCAGTGACAGACATCACTGTGGCTTTCCACTACGATCACGAGTTGTATCGCGTTGAGCAGAGCTTGCTGTTGATTCCGCTCGTGATTCCCGTGAGTAGACAACTGTACCGTATTGGGGCGCGATGATTCCACTAGTACCTTACGTCTCTCCTCCGGTGCATCTGCTTCATCTCGAACAGAATGTGCAATACCAGTACGCGGTGGATGTGGAGAGCATCTCGGAGCTCGGCGCTGCCGACAACGTGTCAATCTTCGTGTGCGGCAAGGACAGGTACCGTACAACCTTCCTCGAATTGCAATCAGATATCGGCAGCGCAACTAACTCAGTCTGCGTCGATATGGTTTTAGCTGCGTCCCGCTCGTTTCGGCAGTGGTGAGCATGCCTCTGAGCGAGCCCGAGATGTAGGGAGCAGTCACAGCCACGAACTCGTGGCGGGCGACCTAACCAAAAACAAGCACAACCCTTTTTTCCGACAAGTAGCTCGATCAATTGGAAGGGAAATCAAATCCATGAAGTCACCGAGGCCCACGTACTCCGATCCTGCCACTGCTAGCTTAGCCTGCCAAACTTTGTCCGAGTTCGGCAACTCGAGGCCTACGACGAAAGTCTTTCGAGTCGTAGGCACTTGCAACCAACACGCCATCTCCTGTTCATGGCGGCTACGACTCATTGGCGCCCGTGGCCTGAATCTCATCGGCGAAACGTCTTCGTTTTGGATCAGTCTTGTCCAGGAGGTGCGGGGTCTCGTCCAGAAGTCGGCTGAGCTCCTGCCTGACAATGCCGACTCTGCCCAGAAGGTGAAAGTAGGTACTCAGACCGTCTCGGGCCTTCTTGAGCCTCGGGCAAAGTTCCTCATTCTGCTGCTGGACCATTTGACAGCGCAACTTCTCCACCAAAGCGAGTTGGCGATAGCTGGTACACCCGCCGCGCATCCTCATACCCAGCAGCTCGCTCGCAGTTTGTTGCAATTGGTCCACACTCGCTTGCAAAGCCTCGACCTCGGGGTCCAGCCTGGCTGGGGAGATCGGAGCGGAAGGCGCAGGGCATGAACGACTTGAAGCAGCCATTCCAGGAGCAGGAGGACGTTGTAGACTCTCGCGCTCGAGACGATCAAAGTACTGCCCGGACGCTTTATAGCTGGAGCAAATGTCAATCCACTCCTGCAGGCCCAGCCTCTCCGCCTCCTCCTCGAGGAACTCGACCTCTTCCTCGATCACGACGTCACGCTCCAAGTCTTCGTCTTCGCTAGAGTATCCACAGGCCGACCAATCGGTCTCGATCCTCTCCTTGGCGGACGCGGGGGCTCGTGCTTTGCCTAGGGATGGCATTTTCTTCTTTGGTGGTGTAATACACCGTGTATCTATACTCCAATGTTGAAGTTTCGACCGAGATTTTAGAAGCAAAACTTAGCCTTACCTTACTTTACAGCTGAATTAGCGTCGTGTCGAGCGGAATGCAACTGGTGATGCCAAGGCCGCTTTTGCAGTTCGTTGGCGATGAATCTGGTGATATCAAGGTCGCTTTACAGTGGTTGGCGATGAATCGATCTATGCGTACAATTTTAATTAAAAATTAAAAATATGTAGATCGCACTGGTTTGCGTGCTATTCGTCCAGAATGCTGGCGCCGAGGCGGTGACAGACTTTGCCGCCGACTACGCTACCTAGAGATGGAGTGGCCCAGACTGCTACTCCATCACATCTAAGAGCCATAACGATCACGAGCTGTACCGCATTGATCATAGTTTTGCCTTGTCGTGACTCAGACCACAATTCCTGTGAGTAGACAAATGTTTACACTATTGCATCGGTGGTGCGCTGTTTTGCTGTTCGAAGCTGATGCGTTTGTTTGCTTTTCCTGCGGGAGTGCTTCAAGACGAATGTAGAATTCACCAATACTGTACATGTGCATGCATCTCGAAATGCGGCACTACTGTACCGACAAACCTGTCAAAATGCAGTCGACATGCATGAATTCAATGATGAACCACAAGCAGCTAACTCCTTTACTCGTGTGTGCTGCAGTTGCGATCCGCTCGTTTCGTATAGTGGTGAATATGCCTCTTGTGGAGGTGATACAAGAACGAATGCGAGTAAGAAGCAGCAAATTGCCATGCATAGAGCCTCAAGCTCGTTGGTACATGTGCACCAGGCCAAACGTACAGCACATTTCATACTACATGTGTACTTGTAACTTACATGATGCAAGTATGAGTAGCTCGATAGCAAAAGTTTGGACCCAAGTTTGCCAAACTTTGGATGAAGTGACCGAGGTCTGCGTCCTCCTATCACCGCCGCTTCTGTGAGCGACCAGCTCCGACCACTCGTGGGACTTGCACCCCAAACACACCGTTACCTGTCCATGAGTCATGGCATGACGGCCACAACACCTTGATGTCCAATGTCGGCGTTGGACAGCGCTGCGATCGGGCAAGAAGAGGCGGAAAGATCACCAGCGCATTGCCTACCCCGTAATCGGGCAATCGGGCTGCTTGTAATCAAATGGCAGCGTGGTGTACAGATGTTTGCTTTCCTTCCGCTTGGCTCGCAGCGGCCGAGATGGCAACTCCCGTGGGCAGGGCGATCAAGTGCGGCACCGAGAAGTGCCGCCTACTGTAGCGCACCACCTCACCGCTACATGGCGATGGACATGATCGTGTCCAGACTGAGACCGTTAAAAGATGACATCCGTCGATCTTCATAATCATGCGCACGGCTATGTCCAATTAGTCAATATGACCTCCAAAACTTGATAGCTCGAAAAGAGAATCATCATACAAACTCACTGATATAGTGACCTGCGAAGAATGCGGGGCAAATCAAGAGCGGAGCATGTTGATGGTGTCAAGCAATGGCAATTCCTACCGACCCTGTCCGTCGACGGCATATCGCACCGCCTCCATCTCCATCTCCGTCGACCAGATTCTCCGCCGTCACCGCACCAAAGCCCACAATTCAACTTGCGGCCTCGCACGCAGCACCCATCCATCCAGCAATAAGGAAGGCCCAACCGTCGATCGACCTCTAGACCACTAGCTCAAGTCAGGCAAAGCAGCGCAGCACCAAACGACCAACAGACAGACACCTCCCTCCATTCACACAATGACTGACCGGACAGTGGCCGTGCCGTCATCTCCAGCCACAGACGTGCAGCACACCGACTTCCACCCGCTGACGGTGCATGAGTCCGCTCCGACCAAGGGCATTCGCTCCATCAGCACCCGGCGCAAGGCCTTCATCGCCGCCATCGTGGTGCTCGCAATCGCGGCGGTCGTCACGCTCTCGGTCGTGTTGACCCAGTCGGACGACGACTCCAGCGATAGCAGCTCCGTGACCACCACCAGCTCGCTGGCGCTGTCCCACGTCGCCGTTGCCAATCTGACAATGGTGAGCGCTGCAACAGACGACAACGCGCAGGACCGATGCGTCGAGCTCGAGTGGACCCCCACGGGCGTCGAATGGGCGGCCTCCTCCGGCAGCGCCGTGTATTACCTGTGCATGCAGCAGAGCGTGGAGGCCACGAGCGACGAAGACGTCGGCGCTGTCAACTTGGACGAAGTGTCCGTCATCCGGAGAGTTGTAATCGTGTCCGGCGCCGACAGCTGCCCGTCCGACATGCAGATGGTCGTCAACCCGAGCTCGAACGTCTTCGTGTGCGCTGAATACACGACTGCGAGCTCGGCGTTTGACACGCAGCAGTACGTGGTGGACCTCATGACGACCACCGAGTCGTTTTACAACCACGACACGCCCGGGTGGATCACTTGGCCCGTGGACCTCAAGATGGAGTCGGACGCCTCCAGCGTCTACCTCAGCGCTCGGTACCCGGTCCGCCCCATTGTCGCGCTCGATGTGCTCACCAGTGTCGATACCGACTCCATCTACTCGTCGTGCGAAGAACTGGAGCCTCAGGGTCAGTGGGAGACGCCCGGGTTTGTGCTCAAGTCGACGGCCAGCAACAACGACTCGAGCGACGTCATCGTCTGCGTGCAGCGCCCGCTTGCCAACGCCACCAACAGCTCGCTCACCGTCTTGACCGACCTATCGGTGGTTCTACCGACCGAGTCGTGCCCCGAGGCCGCCAGCAACGTTACGACCACAGAAATCACAAGCGACGAGATCAAACTTTGCGCCGAGTGGGGCGTCGTGGCATTCAGCGACGACGGCACGAACTCCAGCAGCTCAATTTCCAGCCAAGCGACGTCTCCGTTCGTGGCGGAGCTGGCGCTGTACGAGACGGCGGTGGATGAAGCGGAGAGCTTCAACGTCTCCTCGACGCTTCCTGGCGCTTGGGACGTCATCGGTAACGAGTCCACTGGCACCATGCAGACGTTCTTCCTCGCGAGGAAGTTCGAGCCCTACGTGTTGAACACATCGTCGAGTAGCTCGGACGACGAGATCTCGTCTTCCGTGGAGGCGGTGGCGTCCAACTCGAGCGAGGAGCTCTCGTTCAAGGTGCTGCAGATTGCGGACATGCACCTGACGGGCAACCCGGACTACCCGTGCTCGTCTCGCCCGGACTCGATCCCTGCCAGCCTCTTGGCGGCCGCTTCGGTTATCGCGGAGCAACTGAGGGAGGAGAGCAACTCGTCGAGTTCCGCCAGTGCTGGAGAGGACAGCGACACCATGTACAACGAGTGTCGCGAGGCCGTCACGGTCGCGTTCCTGGATGAGCTGCTGGACGTCGAGCAGCCGGACTTCGTGGTCTTCACGGGCGACAACGTGCAGACGGATCTGGACACCGACATGCACACGTTCGCCATGAACATCTTCACTGCACGCGTGGAGAGCCGAGGGATCCCGTGGGCGGCGGTGTTTGGCAACCACGACACGGAAGGAGGCTTGACGAGAGAAGAGATGCTGGAGCTCATGACGGAAGGCAAGGAGTACTCGCACGTCAAGTACGGACCGCGTTACATCGGCGGCGTCGGCAACTACGAGGTGAACATCGTGGCCCCGAAGGCTGGTCCGTGGGGTGAGGAGGGGTCCACGGTCTTCCGCATGTACTTCCTCGACTCTCACGCCACCATCGACACCGCGACGTACCCACTGGTGAACGACGACAGCGACTACGACTGGATCAAGGAGACTCAGATCGAGTTCTACCGGACGCTGGCCCAGTCTCACATGACCGACAGCGACAACAGCTCGTCTGGGAACGCCAGCGTACCGGCAGTCATGTACTACCACATCCCAGTCCCTGAGTACGGTTCAGCCTCGCCGTTGACCCGATTCGGCGACAAGAACGAAGAGACGGCGGGCGCGGCAGTGAACAGCGGCTTGTTCTCGGCTCTGCTTGAGGTGGGGGACGTCAAGGCGACCTTCGTGGGCCACGACCACGTCAACGAGTACTGCTACCTGCGTCAAGGCATCCAGCTCTGCTACGGAGGCGGCATTGGTCTGGGTAGAGCCTACGGTCTCACCGACTTCGAGCGCCGCGCTCGCGTGCTCGAGTGGACGTACAACGCCAACCAGACGCGCTCGCTGCAGAGCTGGAAACGGTATCTCGCGGACCCCACGCAAATCCAGTCGCTCGAAGTGCTCTACTCGGAATAGAGGTTCTTATAGGAAACGACTTCTAACGAACTAACTGTACAATAGACGAGAGTAATAACCGCTCCCTCGCTCACTCCGTTCGACACCAGGGACGCTTCTTGTCCAGTGCTGCGCGTGTGCGTAGGAACTCCTCATTCCTCAACCTTTCCTGTCGCGACGAACCAGTCAAAGGATGCAGCTTTGGGGGCGTCTCTCCACCTTCGCGGCTTTGCTGCTCCCCGGGGCGACCGCATTGAACCTGGAAGGCTTCACGGGTCATGAGCTGAGCCCTTACATCAACACGCAGCTCCCGCCAGACCGAGTGGAGTCGTCGTCTCCGATCATCCAGGGAGCTTGCTACTCGCCGTTCCACAACTCGGAGTATCCGCTGAATGGAGGGAGCGCTGCGGGGCTGGACTCGGCCATGGACACGGATTTCAGCATCATGAAGAACTACGTCTCGGTAGTACGCACCTACTACTCCAGCTTCTACGGCTACGCGGTCGCTCCTTATGCTGCGAAGTACGGCGTCTCGCTCTACCTGGGCGTGTTCATGACGGACGAGAGCTGGTATGACGATCAAGTGAACGCTGCGGTTGCTGCGGTCAAGAACTACCCGAACACCATCAAAGCCATCCTCGTAGGCAACGAGAACATCTATCCGGCTGGACCGTACTCACCTGCTGAGGTCCTGCGTCGCGTTAACGCCCTCCGTTCGCGGATCTTGAGCGAGACTGGGCGTACGGTGAACATCGGCACGGTGCAGCGTCACAACGAGTGGATGGATAGCAGCACTCGATCCGCCATGCTAGCGCTCGCCGACGGCTGCGATATCCTGGGCGTCAACATTTACCCCTTCTTCGACGCCTCGTACACTGCAAGCAACCCGCTGGCCATGCTCAACGGCGCCTGGAACAACATGCTGACCGTTTATCCATCGGACAAGGTTCGCTTGACGGAGATTGGGTTCCCGACTGCTGGGGCGCCGCCATCCTTCGCACCGTACAACGTACCGAGCGTCGCCAACTCCATCGCCTTTTACAAGGCTTTCCTGCAGTGGACGCCAGACAGCGGCGGCCAGGAAGTCTTCTGGTTCATGTTCTTTGACCGTCGACCGGATGACAACACCATGGGGATTGAGCTCGAGAAATACTTTGGCTGGTACACGTGGAACCGGGTGGCCAAGGCGTCGTCAGGCTACCCGAACTTGGTGACAGCGACCTCAGCACCGACCTCTGCACCAACTTCAGCACCGACCTCAGCTCCAACTTCAGCTCCAACGTCAGCTCCAACTTCAGCTCCAGCTACCGTAACGACCAGCGCCGGTACTTCGGCTCAGGTGTGCCGCGTCCACAAGGTCTACAAAAAGTAAGTAAGCAGTTATGCAGCAACTCGTCTTCAGCTTCTTGCCTCCAGCTTTACCGTTCACGTAGCCAACTCTTGCTTACCAAGAATCGAAACAAAACGTTTCCAACCTCAACTAATACACACATACCTTTCCTGGCCAACAGTGAACAATTCATTCCGTATTACCCACCAAAAGCTTGGTGAGGAATCTAAAGGCACAAGTCGAGCATACTTGTCGGCTGCTCTGGCCGAATGTAAGGCAACAGGCTTTCGCCAAAGGCGTCGTACAACAGGGTCACGATGTCGCCGAGAGCTGATGGCGACAGGGACGGCGACGCACCGCGGTCCATCGATTTCGACATTGAAAAATAGGTTCCAGAAGCGTGCTGAATTGGCAGAATACGAACATCGGAGGGTCAGCAATTGCAGGACCACATACAGCATGGTGTGAATAAACGTACCACGAGGATGCCGAGGCAGTTCTGCGCCTCTAGCCTTTCGACAAGATTGGGGTTCGACGAAGACAAAGCTGGCTCCAGTCGTCGGTAGTATCGCTCCAAATTCGGGAAGAGCAAGCTCTCCATCACAAGAGGACCCAAGAACAACATACCTACTCGACAGCAACAGATCAGAGGGGTCAGCTATCTGAAAGGGAAGACACCAAACCGGTGCTGAAACTCACCGTGGAGAGCGCCATACTGGGTCGAGAACGGACACACCGGATCCGTAATCGCCTTGTGGTACGTCTTGGACACGCGTGCCTGGATATTGGCGTACTTCTCGCCGTAGCGCTCGCAGATCTGAGCCACCAGCTTGGCCGCGTATTTGCGCAGCGCCCAGTGGTCGTCCGCAGGGTTCTCGCACAGCTGCGTGCCCAGCACGCACGTCAAAATAGCGGGGATCAGTTGGTGTAGCTATAAAACATAAAAACTAATTAGCATAAAAGATATCACTGCGAATAGCTCAATGGCAGCCACGTACGTAGAGCTCCACGTGCAGATTCTGGTTCACGAGCAGACAGCGGCACGCGCGCATGAGCGAGAAGAGCAGCGACAGGTCATGGTTGCTGTGCTTGACCTCCTCGTAGATGAACCGCGAGAAGTAGGGCAGCAGCTGGTGGATGCCCGGGTCCTGCGCCAGGCTGGTGAAGGCCGCGCGCTGCAGCTCGAAGTCGTCGCTCTTGACGGCCTCCGTGACCTTGGTGTAGTAGAGCTGCATCTCCTCGGTCAGCACGTGCTTGGCGCGCGGCTTCCTGTCCACATTGTTGACGAAGGCCTCGTCCTTGATGGACGTGTGGCACGTCGAGTCGTCCTCGACCGACTCGTTCTCCGGGATCAGCGGCTGCACGCCGTCCACCGCCAGCCAATGGACGTTCAGCACCGGGTGCAGCGGGACCTGGCCCAGCGGCGCGTTCAGCAGCTCGCCCAGCTCCAGCTCCTCCTCCTCGGCGAAGAAGAGCGCGTCGTTGTCCTCGCACTGCTTGTACTTGACGGTGCCCGGGGCCGAGAAGCCATACAAACTCTAGGTCATTGCCACAAATAAATAGCCACAAATAAGAAACGTGCTAGATATTGCAATATCTTATATAATAGCGGGCTTTGTACTGTACCTCGAGGTTCCGCGCCTGCAGCGCCTGG
>JAIKVE010000627.1:0-17556 GCA_024679115.1 Phytophthora pistaciae | reverse complement strand
CCTAAACCCTAAACCCTAAACCCTAAACCCTAAACCCTAAACCCTAAACCCTAAACCCTACACTAAGCGCTGAACCCTAAACCCTAAACCCTAAACCCTAAGCGCTGAACCCTAAACCCTAACCCTAAACCCTAAACCCCGAATCCAGTCCACCCCGTCTATGTAAAGATGGTGTATATATTGGCCGCAAAGGGCGAGTTTAGGAGGCTTGGAAAGGTAACCCATCCTCATAGCTGCTACAATAATACACGCAGAAGGTACACACAACCCTGCCATGTGTTTTTACCCAACCATTTGTGTCAGTATTGTGTACTACACGCTGTATATCGTAAATGGCGCGCTTGTACGCTGCGTATCGGGCCTTCAGCGCTGCCACTTTCTGTCGCACGGTTTTCTACCCTGTTTCACTTGAACTAACTATACCATAATTTTTAAGCACGAAATCTGCTGATAATAAAGTTAAGTAGGTGGTAAAACTCCATATTAATTCGCTTTATAGGGAGTGCATGTTATCTGCTAAAATGTAAGTTTTACCGCGCCACATACAGTATTAAGTGCGATCTTTGGCTGGTAAAACATATGGTTCATGCTATAATTGACCTCGGCATGTTCCAAAACCTATCCTCTCGCAATTTCATCCTTTAAAGCTCTATATTCGCTACATAATAACAATGAAACGAAAGTATAAATATTGCAAGGTTTGGCCTTTCTTTGGCACATAAGAGTGGTACAGCTGAATTCTCCGTGTCTGAAAACCTATATCCCCAAAGTACCAGGTGGTAGTGCTGATCGGTCTTTGCACAACAAAAATCAGTACCGCGGAGCTATTTTGACCAAGCAACGGTTAGCAGCTGCTGCTGTTAGAGCCGAAGCCTCCCCCGCATTGGACTGCAAACCTGCTCTGTAGGCGTGGGTTTCGCCAACTAACTGTGCGTAGCCTCCCCCCGCCTCCCCCCAAAATCAGTCCAATGTGCGTATCATATGTCTAGTTATTTATTTACAAACCCTACCACTCACATATTTACCCAACTCATTAATTATACCACCCATATATTTTCCCTCTCACATTTTTTCCTTCAAACAATTCCACTCATATACTTTACCAACTCGAAAATTCTACCACCCACATATTCTCATACTCACAAAATTTACCAACAAACCCTACTACTCATATACTTTTACACTCATTAACGTTCTTTTTCAAATACTTTACCACTCTCCAACTTTTACATACAACCCTAAACTCTAAACCCTACAATCCGTATTACTCACATACTTCCACACTCTTTATTTTACCACTCACATATTTTTCTACTCACCTATTCTACCATCTCATATACTCAATATTTTCCTACCATATACCTACATACCTTTCAAACTTTTTCACCATGTTTCTCCTATCCTTATTTATCTTTTTATCCATCTTTTCGTATATTACCTTTCACTTTATATTTTATCTTTATTCCTACTTTCTTTACTTCTTTCATTTTCATATCTTCATTACTTTCCTTATTAAAATCCAACAACATTAATAAAACACTAATCTTCCACACTACACTTATTTATACATCTACTTACCTATTATTCAACCTTTTTTCACTTCTTTATTTGTTACTACACACCCTTAACATTTTTCTATCTCTTCCATATATCTCTATTATCTACTTTTTCCACCTCATACCCACCTACATTATTACTTTTTCCTCCTGCACATTTCACTTTTACACACGCACCGCTATACATATCTTTTAACTCCAACCACCACCGCAACTCGTGCACTATCCAAACTCCACTCAAAATCACCCAAAACTGCTCCATACACGATATTTCGTTTGCTAACGCTGTTGCCCCTAACTTTCACTTACTAAATGTATACTACGACACTTGCCCCATGTACTACTACGTACACCACGACTTTCCCAACGCTGATACCAATGCATCACTTGTCCCGCGCTCAAAACCTGCAAAAACCCGCAAAAACGTTAAAAATCACGCGCTATCGCCCAAATATCAACTTTGTATGCACAAATATTCTACTCTGACCTGTGCCTCATCTATCCCCACCTACTATCTACCTTTTCCAAAGCATCCCACCATACATATTACGTCAAACCACTCGTGCACTGTCAAAAATCCACTCAAAATCACCCAAAACTGCGCCATGTACGATATTTCGGTTGCGAACGCTGTTGCCCCTAACTTTCACTTACTAAATGTATACTACGACACTTGCCCCATGTACTACTACGTACGCCACTACTTTCCCAACGCTGATACCAATGCATCACTTGTCCCGCGCTCAAAACTTGCAAAAACCCGCAAAAACGTTATAATTCACGCGCCATCGCCACAATTTCAACTTTGTATGCACAAATGCTGTACTCTGACCTGTGCCGCATCTATCCCCACCTACTATCTACCTTTTCCAATGCATCCCACCATACATATTACGTCAAACCACTCGTGCAATGTCAAAAATCCACTCAAAATCACCCAAAACCGCTCCATACACGATATTCCGCTTGCTAACGCTGTTGCCACTTACAACATTGTTAAAACTCAGTTTTGGTTGGTCAAACTTAAGTTTATTTATCTCTTAATACCCTCTAATACACTAGTGCTCAGTCGTTGGCAAAAGGAGAAGTGAGCTCTTTCCGAATGCCGTCAAACCATCATCGCACGAGCGGTCGCCAACAGATCACACCTAATGGGCTAGTCAATATAGACCTATGATTGGCTTTCCATTAGCCAATGGGAGAGCGCCTTAATACCAGCGGGTACACTTTTACCGACAAACCTTTACTCATGTCCCGGCCTCTCTTGCAGGCTCGAGAACCTCATTATAACACTCCCAGTAAGTGTTCACCGCTGGTAGTACGCTTTTCACACCGATCTTATCTCTCAAAAACGTAAACTGTATAGTAGGAAGTGCCTTTGTCAAAATGTCTGCTGCCATACTAGCTGTTAGGCAGTACTCATTTATCAGACGGCCTTCGTCTACTAAGTCTCGTGTGAACAAATACTTTATCTCAATGTGCTTACTAGCCTTGTGGTTGCCTGGGTTCTTTGTGATACTAATAGCTGACCTGCTATCACATTAGACTTGCACAGGTTTCGCTCGAGGAAACCCCATTTCCGCTAGCAAGTGCCACAACCATTCGCTTTCCAATGCGATTAGCTCTGCTTCTGCTGTTGATAGGGAAACGCATCCTTGCTTACTACTGCACCAAGATATACTGCAGCCATCCATCTTAATCACATATCCCGTGATTGATTTACGTTCTTTTGATTGGCATGCGAAGCTTGTGTCTGTGTACACCTCATACGTTACGTCCTTTGACTTTCCGTCAACTAATAGTCTGTACGTCGACGTCCATTTCAAATATTTCAGTACTCTCCTAGATGCTTCCCAATGGGTTTTAGGGCCGTTCCTAACCGGGATCGCGATCCCAAAGTTGGCCTCTGATTGGCCCGTTTCCTCCCAGCTATTTCCGATTATGTACCCCCAGCGTAACCCCTGCAATCCGAGTCTCGGATCGCGAGCCGAGCGGGATCACCGGATCGCTCAGTCGCAAAAATGACCGTTCCAAGGTGACTGGAGCGCTCACGTAGCGAACGCTTGCGCCGTCGCCGCCGACGCCGCCTCCGCCTGATGGCAGCACTAGCATTGGCTGCTGACGCGATCCCTGCAGAGCGAGAGGGATGCATCTCACGACACCGTTTGGACTGGGACGTGCACAAGCAGACGCTGCTTCTGGAAGGACAATTCCAGCGGTGTTATCGGATGAGCGCGGAGTCTTTTGAGCGTCTTCTGTCCTTTGTTAGGCCTGCACTAGTTCGGGACGAGCTCCAGTCGCGCCGTCGAACCAGAACGGACCCCATCTCTCCAGAAATCATGCTGCAGATGACTATTTCATGGCTGGCGGGGAGTAGTTACCATACGACGCGGAATCTAGGTGGCACTTCCGTCACGGCCATTTACGGCACCATGCACGCCGTAATGGACGCCATTTGCGAGTGCCCGGAGCTGATCATTCGGGCGCCAACGGAGTCAGCGGAGCGCGTGTACGAGTTGGCCAATGGATTCCCAGCAATAAGCAAGGAAAGTGTTTTGACCGGATGCGTCGACTGTATCGACGGATGGCTGTGTAAAATTCGTGCTCCGAGTGCAATAGAGGTTCCCGACGTTGCTGCGTTTTTCTCCGGACATTACCAGAAGCATGGACTCAACGTCCAACCCATTTGCGACTCAATTCGCGGGGCAAGGTGGGTGATTCGATCGCGTTCAAGAAATAGGAGTTGCGAAAGGAATCATGCAGCTATCACCGGGATTTTACATCATCGGGGACAACGCATACCCCCTCTCCGACTCATTGCTGATCCCTTTCAGCAAGCTGGAGCTCAAGAGCAAGGCACCCGACTACAATTTTTATCTGAGTCAATTGCGGATTCGGATAGAAATGGCCTTCGGCCTCCTCGTCAACAAGTGGCAGATCTTCAAGCATCCTCTTGTCGACTTTGTGAACGTGAAGAAGGTGATCAAGACATGCATGAAGCTCCATAACTTTTGTATTGATGAGCGAACTAAAACGCAAGATGCAAGCGCGAGTATGCGCGCAATTACTACGGAGTACTATAACTTATCCGAAAGCTGGTATCATCCCACCGACAATTCTGACGACGGGGCTGCCCTGCGTCCTGACACGCAAGGCCGCATTCTTCGAGACGTCATCATGAACCACATCCAAACGTTCAACCTCCGCCGACCCCGCGCTCGCTAAACGCATGGCGATAGCTGCATTTACTGCATTCCGTTCAGGACCTGCAGCTTAAGCGCGCTTATCTGGACCTCGACCATCGATTTATTTGCTTGCTGTGCCTCCAGTGCCTGTCCGATGTCAGCTGCATCAAGTACCTGCGCGATATACTCTCGACGCTGCTCCAAGAGTTGCTGCGTCCTGGCGGCGTTGCGATCCAGCATAACATACATGGTCGAAAGCTTCTGAGCTGCACGTTGCTCTTGAAGGTATACTTTCTGCTCAATCCACGTGTCTTCCTGCGCCTTGCTACTTTCATTGGTCTTCAGGTCGAGCAGGTCGTTCACACGTTCGAGAATAGTTGCCACAGCGTCTGATTGCGAACCTCCGCGCCGTTTTCAATTCACTTGTTGACGTCTCCCTTCTCCCTCCATCGTCGAATCGTCTTCATCCTCGGCGTACACATTAGCTGCGCAGAACTCCCTCGCACCTTGACGATGTTCGCACCACCGATCCAGGTAGAAGACATCAGTACACCCATCACAAAAGTAATGACTCCCCTGTCCAGAGACCTTGGATCCAGCTTCAGCACGCGCAAAATTGCTGCTAACCTCCTTCCACATCCGCTTCAGCTTGGCCGCCGAGTGTGCCATCTTGAAGGAAGCATCAATGCCTTCGAAGATGGCATCGTCTGAAATAACTCTGTCAAACTCACGTGTGTCAGAACAGAAAGCTGCCGCCACGTCAATCCAGAACGTAGATCCGCCTTGGCCGAGCTCCTCGCGACGAAGCTGGTTTCCAATCGCCAGGAAAATATCGTAGAAACGAAGCGAGAACAGCACGTTCAAAAGCCGAAACATGCAGCCCTTCGTGTGTTTTTCATCATCACCACGTCCATGATTTGCTCTTTGTCCCTGTCGGCCGAATAAGGCTTCCACGCCTTCCTTGTTGGTGTCCCACGTGCACAGGATATTGATGCGATCATCTTTTCTGGTGTTCTTGACCACGTCCAAGTTGCGGGCCGTGCACTCCAGCTTCAGCTGTTCCAGCGTCCAGTCCTTGGGGGGGGGGGGGGGGGGGGGGTCGGACGCTTGGGCGAGTCCAGGGCCACGGTAACAGTCCACTTCGAGCTGGGTGCAGCTGTAGTATCGGCCGTGCTGCTCGATGAGCGCGTTGCTTCCGCGTCGGAGTTCGTCTCGCTTGCTATCATGTTGCCTTTGAAGGCAACTTGCACGAAATGTACCACTTGCATCGGTACCAGGACGCGATCCGGTTAGGAACAGCCCGGATCGCAAGCTGAAGCCATCTTCTCGAGAGCCCTACCCCTTCCGGATCGCGATCCCGGTTAGGAACGGCCCTTATTGTAGCAGGATAAATACTTGCTCAATTTCCTCACTGCATTAGCAATATCTGGTCTAGTACCTCTCACTAGGTATTGCAGCGACCCAACCAAACCTCTGTAATTAAATTTCTGAGCTGCTATCTCATCCGCAGTCATGTTAGTTTCAGGTTCTAACTCAAGACCTGTAATCTGAGGTGTCGCTACAGCTGAGCTGTTCTCAATGTTATACTTCTTCAGTAGTTCTAATATATACTGATGTTGCGAGATGGAGATTATCCGTTCTTGTCTGTTTCTGCGAACTTCCATTTTGAGGATGTAGTGGACATCTCCCAAGTCTTTCATCTTAAATCTCATCGATAATTCCGGCTTAATTTTGTTGATCAGTCGCATACTTTTCGACACGATCGTCAAGTCATCTACATATACCACTATGATGACCCATTCATCTCCCACTTTTTGTACGTAGATGCAAAACTCCTTATTGCAACGTACAAAACCCATTGATGTGAGAAATTTATGCAGCACCTGATACCAAATTCTAGGAGCCTGCTTTAACCCATAGATGCTTTTCTGCAGCTTACACACATATCCTTCCTTCCCTGGTACATGATAGCCCGGAGGTTAGTCTCATATATATGCGTTGGTCTCCATCCATGGTTCCATTCAAGAATGCTGTGTGAACATCCATCTGGTGGATATGGCAATCTAAAATGGTGCCAATTGCTTAGACAAGGCGTAGTGACTCGAACCTCGCTACTGGAGAGTATACCTCGTCTACATCAACTCCAAACGCTTGATGATTTCCTTGTGCAACAAGTCACGCTTTAAAGCGTTCTATTACTCCATTAGCATGGTATTTTACCACAAGTACCCAATGACACGGTAGTGCCTTTCTCCCAGGTGGCAGCTTTACTAGCTTCCAAGTGCCATGTCTATTAGAGAATGATACTCAAGATCAAGTGCACGTCTCCACTCCTTCCGATGTGGCCCTCGTAAAGCTTCTTTAATGTTTCGAGGTATTGGAATCTTATTCTGGAGAATTTCCAGGCCATTACCTTTGTCCATGTGGGTTTGGTAGCACACATAATCCCCAAATTTATCAGGTTTTCGTGGTTCACGGCGTGGTCTCTTAGCTGGTTTGGCTCCCACTGCCTCTACTAACACTCGCTTTTGCTTACGTCAGACACTTGTTCTGTATCTATTTCTCCCACTGCTCGGGTTGGCCCTGAGCGAGGTGTAGTCTCTCCCACTGGTGGGGTAGAGTCTGTACTCTCCTCATTTTGTTCCTTTCCAAATGCACGCAACACTTTCTCAGCTCCGTGTTGTGTGTCGAACATTACGTGCCTTGAGTATATGAACCGGTTGTTATACACATCCAAAAGCCGGTAACTCTTGTACTCGTCTGATATTCCCAAGAATCTGCACTTACCCCTCGTGCAGAGAGTTTCTTATCTTTTCTTCGCTCTTTGGGAACATGCGCAAAGCATATACTTCCCCAAATGTGAAGGTCACTTATGTCTGGTGGTTTACCATGAACCATTTCGTATGGGGTCTTATTACCCAGACGACTCATAGGCGTTCTGTTTTGCGCATAGATCATGTACATCAGTGCCTCTGGCCACCACCGTTCGGCCATTTCAGTATCTTTCAGTGCACATCGCACTTTGTTCATCTTTGTTTGGTGATCACGTTCTGCCGCTCCATTTTCCTCTGGGCAGTACGCGTTTGACTTCTGAAATTTGATCCCCTTGCTCATGCAAAAAGTTTTAAAAGCTTGGTTCACAAACTCTGTTCCTCCATCAGACCTTATGCGTCTGATTTTAAACTTACCTTCTCGTTCTAACTCGAGAAGTAACGTCTTAACTTTCTCACTGACTTCACCTTTTGTTGCGCAACACATAGGTCCAGCGCCAGTCTGTTTGGTCGTCAATGATGCTCAAGAAGTATCTAATTGTTCCCACAGTACCATTACCATATACTCCCATAGTTTTCATGGGTCCGTTTGTGTCCATGTGGATGGTACTTATTGGTTGCTCATCTCTGGAACCCTTCAAATTTCGGTATGACATCCTTCTCATCTTCATTTCTGCACAAGTGGAGCAGAAGAAGTTTATTCGTCTTAGCTTAGAGCCTTCAAAATACGGTATTCCCTTTTCAAGCTGGTTGCTCATTATCTCAATCAGTTTATCCTTATTTACGTGCCCTAGACGCACATGCCATTCTCTCATTAGGCTCTCAATTTTGGTTAGGCTTGGCATAGTCAAAGTCTTAATTGGCGTAGCCTTAACCCCTTACTTCCCAACGGTTGTACCGTAGAACATAAAGGGTGTATAGCTTCCGTCGGTTTTTTCGCAGCGTCTTTGTTATGTTATACCCTACAACATAAGAAAAATTTTATCTAGAAATTTGTATGTACGTACTGTCACTGCATATCCATAATGAAATCAAGATAACTGGTTGAGTGGAAAATGGCCATTTGCACAGATCTAGGTGTCGCTCAGTGAGATTCGGTTGAATGTGATATAGAGTGGGCTTGTCACCCACCACGACCCAAGTGGTCGCCGTCCACTCACCACTCATTCCAGAAAACACCGCGGCGAGAGCAAGATGGTCGGCACGACGGGCAAGACACCACGCTACGAGCTCTCCGAGCGGGAGTGGCAGCTCTGTCTGGAGGGGCTGCTGAGTGAACGGCACGCGCGCCGTGTTCGCCGTGCGGAGGAGAAGGATGGAGGAGGAGGCAAGGCAAAGAGGGCGAAGAAGGCGACGCGGAAGAGGGCTGCCAAGCACACGATGGCGGCGATGGAGACGGCCCAGTCCAAGGAAGCACCCGGCGCTGTGGCGGCAGCGGTGGGCGTGTCGATAGCTGCCGCGAAGGAGACGGCGCAGCGCAACGAGCCCGCGAGTGTCGCGGAGGAGGCGAAGGAGACGGAAGGCAGCGCGCAGGCGACGGCTGATCCTGTGCCAGCAATGGTAGAGGAGGTGCTGTCGGACATGCTGACTGCTGTTGCGGTTGCTGGCGTCGCTTCGGCCGAGGGGACTCCACCTCCCGTCGGCAATCCGCGCAAGCAATGCCGAGCGCTTCGGGTGACGACGACGCTTCGGATGGTGGCGGCGCTTCGGATGGCGACGGCGCTTCGGATGTCCAGAGGGCTTCGGCTGGCGGTAGCGCAGCGGCTGACATTCCGCTTGCGCCGCTGCCGTGTGTTGTCGACGGTGACGCGAACTTGATGTCCGCGGGGGCCGATGCGTACACGTGTTTGAACTCCGACGAGGACATGTCCCTTGAGGAGGAGCCCGAAGACGAAGACGAGTGGAGTGACGGCGAGGAAGAGGAGTGGGAAGGCGACTGGGACATCGGCGACCTCACGGACGAGGAGGAGGAAGAAGACGGAGGGGAGGAGCTGCCTGAGTCTGTCTGCAACTCGGTTGCGCAGAGCAAGAAGGCGATCGCCATGATGCGGATGCACGGATGGGAGTATGGTAAGTTATGTTGTTCATATCCAACATTATCACATGGCCGTGTTCAGTACATCCAACATAAGGGAGAACATAACTAACGTCTGTATTGTTCTTTTTCAGACCCAGCCAAGTTCGGTCCAGACCCCACCTACAAGGACTTGTACGATGGACCGTACGGACCGAGTGACAGTGTGATGGACGTGGGAGACGATCCGTTAGCGCTACTGTTCTACTTCATGCCGCCCAAGTTGTGGACGCAGATTGCCAAGGAAAGCGACACGTACCACACGCAGTCGATTCCACAGAGAGCGAGGGCAATTTGTTCGCAGCAGCGACGCGCCGGCGTGCAAGTGGAAGATTTGGGCGAGATTCGGCGTCGGCTTGCGCGTGTGCCGGAGATCCAGCTATGGGAGGTGCTCACAGTAATGGGGCTCCTAATTGCGCGCATGCTGATGCCCATTCGCAAAGGTATTGCGGCGCACTGGTCGACCAAGCCAGTTGGAGCGCTGCCTTCCAACCGGTTCTACCTATTCATGCCCAAGAATCGCTTTTTCCACGTGATGGGTTACCTCCACTTCTCGAACAACAAGTCGCCAAGGGCAAGCATCGATCGCGCGTGGAAGATTCGGCCGGTGGTGGACGTGGTGCAGCGAACCTTTGCTCGTGGGTATCGCGTGCCCCCAGTGATCAGCTTCGATGAAGCCACGCTACCTTCCCGCTCTCGCTACAACCCGACCCGTCAATTCAACAAGGACAAGCCCCACAAGTGGGGAACGAAGGTGTTCGTCGCGGCATGTGCTGAAACGGCATACTGTCTGAGGTATGCAGCCTTATTGTTTTTGGCTGAAGTGCTTATTTTGGCTCGGAGACATCATTAGTGTCTTTGGTCAGCGCCTTGGTTCTTCATAAGCTAACATAAGCTCTCTTGCTGTATAACAGAATCGAAATCTACTGCGGAGCCAAGACCAATTTACAGACGCCAGTGCCCAAGGACAACAATACCGGTGAAGCAGCGGTCCTGATAAACATGAATGCGCTGTGTCCACCATCGACGACGTCGCCATGGCGGCTTGTTGTCACGGATCGCTTCTACACGTCTGTCAAGCTGGCACTGGAGATGCTGCATCGGCGCCTGTACTTGACTGGTACCATCCAGACGGACCGCTCGGGCTACGCAAAGGGCGTTGCGGCGAAGAAGGAGGTGAAGCAAGTGAAGAAGCAGAAAATTGTCCTGCCTCCGCAAGGAACAATCAAGCTTGCTCAAAACAAGCGTTTCCCGCAGATAACGGCAGCAATGTGGATGGATCGCACCCCAGTCCATATGCTATCAAGTGGCGGAAGTCGGCAAACGACCACAGACAGTAAGTGATTCTGTTGTATTGTTTGTTATATCCTTACTGTTCTAATCTGTTATTTGTATTCTAGTGCGGCGCATCCGTGGCGTTATGCAGTCGGTGCCTGTTCCGGAGTTGGTCCGCGACTACCATCGATCGATGGGTGGCGTCGATGTCCACGACCAGCTCCGGTTGCAGCGGTACAGTGTGCAGCTCAGTTACAAGACAAGGAAGTACTACAAGACCTTGTTCTTAAGGCTGTTCGACATGGCCCTGGTGAATGCTTTCATCGTGTTTCGCCACCACAAGAGGGTCAACGACAAGCGACCGCAGGGCAAACAGCGACCGGTGAAGCACTACGCATTCTTCGAGACGCTGATGGCGCAATTGCTCGCGGTGAACAGCAAGGAGGCATTCGATGCTATCGCGGTACGTTATGATGGAGGTATCAACATAAGCGGTCTTGGGGTCTAACCTATGTATATTATGTTGACGCATTCTAACAGAGCGCGACAACAGCACGTGAACGAACAGCGGCTTCTCCAGTGCGGGAGGATACTCCTCAAGCGTCTACCGCTATGGCGCCTGCTGCAGACGACAGCGGCCACCGCCTCGAAGAAAACCCAGACACTGTGGAGAATGAGCAAGGCCGCAAGAAGCGTCAGCATTCGTGCAAGGTGTGCGTGCTGTTCAAGACGAAGCCCAGGAAGTACACCAAGTACTTCTGCCCAGAGTGCTCGACAGGAAACCAGCGGTACGTTACTATTGAGACCCCCTGTCAACTTATCGATGCTAACTCTGCATTTTTACAGGAAGTACTTCTGCGACGTAGGGCGGGGCAGGGAGAAAACCTGCTTCGCTATCTGGCACAATGACTGGAACAACGGCAGCGACATCCCGCGCATCCTGCTACGAGAACACAAGCTCCGAGACCGTCCACCTGCAGCTCGTCCTGGCAAGAAGCGCCGCCGCACTTCTGGTGCTGAAGCTGGCGAAAGTGACGCCGGCTCCGATGACAGCATGGCCGACGTGGAAGCGTAGGCTAGCATGGTGACTCCGACGACGAGTTGGCGAAGCGTAGGCTAGCGTAGCAATTGCATGTTCTGACTTTGCATATTTTGACAAAGCAATCAGTTGAAACTCAAGCTCCTTCGTTCTTCTTTGTGATACATCAATGCTGCTGCACGTGTGCAATGCTCAGAGATAGGACTATCCAGATAAAAAGTACAGTGCGTATGATGCCTTCTCCATCATAAGTGCACCACCGGCCAGGTAGTGAGCCAACTTTAGACCGGTAATGTTGGATGCGCCACGTTCTTACCCTGAGACAAGTCTGTACTATCCAGACAGCATAGCCGTGCAAAAATCCAGTCTATACAAATTCCTATATTATCTTATGCTATACCGTAGATCATAAGGGTCAAAATATACCCCCTACTTTTTTCCGGGAAGTAAGGGGTTAACCCCTCTAGCCCATTTTGGGCAAAAGTTACCCTGTATTCTACAGGATAAGAAAATGACTTGGCTTTACTATTGCGGAGTTTTTGAGAGGATTGTGAATATCACAATCATTTCTTGTTATCTACACTGTTCGGTACAGAGTATTTTTTCACAGGTGTCAGGTGATACCCTGTATTCTCCGACGATAAATTATAGGTTTGTAGAGAAAAATGTCAAAAATCAACAAATACCTTCACTCACAAATCACTCCATTCATTTTCAGTTGAGTGTCATCAGCTACTGCTAATGGGGAAGACGCTCTAGCATCATTTGGCGTGGTACTGGATGTACCGTTACAAGCAGTGAGATCATGGCCAACGCCGCATGATACTATATCTCCGATCCATCGTAGCACGGAGCCTGGTTGTATTGAGACCGATTCCAGCGGACGTCACCAAAGCTTTCTTTGTGCTGCCTGCTAGCGGCAAAGTGTGTCAAGTAAGTCATAACAGAACACAAAAGCAAAAATGAAGTGGATTGAGTATCTATGTCGACAACTCAATTGTATTTCGCCAGCTTGCTTATGCCGTCTGTGCCGTCCTTGCCATTCTTGCTGAGCCACGCCACTTGAACTTGCTGAAAAGATGAACGACACTAACACACTTGAAAAGAAACAGCCCGTGCTAATGGGCACGTTTCTAGGAGCCCTTGGCAATTTATGCTAACGGTGCAATTCGGTGCCACGTACCATGATCCTGACAACACTTCGTGGTTGAGCCGATCTTGATCAATCTTGTACTGTACAGAATAAACGGACAAAAGTGTTCAACATAATCCGGTATCCTACAGGTTAAGCAGAATGAGGCGACGCGGGTGAACGCCTTTATCGTCCAGGTGTATAGCGCACTATGCCGGACCGAATCGGTTCGGAGTACCAGAGATATCCGCTGCAATCCGGTAACCCACGGGACACAGCGTGTGAACCGGAGCCGTAGGATCGCTTGGACTTGGCGTGTGTCCTTGTGTCAACACCTATAGGTATCATTTACCTTTGGCGGACCGGAATTCACCGAATGAGTCGTTGAAAATACAGGATCGAGTCTGCTGGGTGTGTTTCTGGAACAAACCACACCGAATGAACAGAAGGTCAGACCGGATTGAAATGACCACAGTCAGATCCACAATTCAGTATAACCAAATAACCAACACACACAGAAATACAATGCCGAGCTAAACGTCACAAAATATACAGCCACCACTTATTCTTTGAGACCCTTGGGTGGGGGGTCTATTCACCAGTCAACTTCGGAGCCGTCACCCAAGACACTGGTCAACCCTGGATGCACACTCACTAACGCGCACCACCCTCACAGAATGAGGGAACAATACAAAATATTGGTCAATCCCATCACACAGTAGTCAATCAATTCAGTCTCGGTGGTGACTACCTCTACCGCCTAAGACACACAGGATGGAATATGAAATGGATGCCCAGATAGAGCACGCAAATTGGAAATGAAGCTCTCACAGATCACTCCAGGGCGCGACACCCCAGTCCCTGCCGACTTTGCTTTGGTGCTCGCTACACCCGTGAGGCCTTGGAAGCGTCCCTAAACGTACTTAGACCGCGCGCAGGCAGTCTCCCGGAGGGCTCTTGAAGACGTCAAAGTCGGGGTGCTACTTCTGCCCCGAGCACAGAGTCGTCCGCGTGTTCTTCGGCAAATTGGTTTCTGTTTGTTACGTTTGACTAGCTATCTTTCTCACTTCAATGACTTCTAATAAAGGTTTCACTATGGCTCACTTGGCTTGGATATGCTTTGATCTTGTGTGCACGGATCTTCGATCTTCTTGCATTGAGCTTGGGTATGCTTGACTTGGTTATTGGGCGACTTGTCGACGTCAACGCTTCTTCGGCAACACTCATCATCAGGCGACAGAGGTACGTGGGTACGGCGTCTCAACATCGCCGAACTGGACCTCTGCGTCTATTCATGTGGGCCATCTGGTGTTGCTCGATGTTCTTGGTCGATCCGGTCCTGGATTGCCGCCACAGTGTATATACACACGGCGGCACTGGACTTGTTATTGGTGCGGCCTTGATCCAGTATGGGCACCGGGGCTGTACCGGATTGACTATCCGGTCCGGCCCCATTCGATGCGGCACCTTGTCATCCGGTGCATCGCTACCGGGTACACCACAATCCAGTCCGGCGAACAGTGTTCTTTGTCCAGCGAGGTCTTGGGCGCATGGGTTCATGTTGAGCGTGGTGAACTTGGGGGTTGGTCCGACGTCTTGACGGAGCCAATGCAGGCAGCAGCCAGGATACGTTCACTGGCTGCACTTGGCGCGCCTTAGGCTTATCCTGCGGTCAGGGAAGTCGGCGGACGGACAGGATGTGTTGCTCCACACCGAATATGAGCGCTCATCCGGTGGGCACATCTCCGATCCTGTGAGCCCATGCTTACTGCAAGCGCCGGGTCCCGCCAAATCCACCATACTCATCCACTATCCACATGTCACACTCCACGTCACTGGATTCTTGTTCACTGCGCCCAGTCATAATCAGGCGAAGGGTCGTCCCATCCCTACGGTCAGACATGGGTGCGGATAAAAATCCTTTCCCATATCGTGTCAAGAAACGTACCAGTAGCAATAGGCATCGGCGGCAACGCACACCAATAAGCCATCCGTGTTGATGGTCGGCTCTCCACCAAACGATCTTCTTGATAAATTCGTCGTTTCTTTGACCGCATGCGTTGTTTAACGGGGAGGAGGATGTCACATGCCGTGTTTCGAAGTCTCACGTGGACCAGGAGATTCTTGATCAAGCCTCTGCGTACAGCATCGTATTTAGCAAACGTTAGTAAACAGTCAAAGACAACGCATTGAGTAGTAGTTACCTTGGTCACCGAGAAGAGGGTCATTATCACGTCGCTAAGTCTGTCCAGGCAACAGTGCATCGGAGTTACACTCCCGGACACAATATTACGGCCACCTAGATTTTTGCTTATAACTTTTTTTCTACTGCGAGTTGGCAGTTGCTGTTTAGATATGTGTTGTCTACACCCTTAAGAAGCATAGTTACGATGAGAAGTTGGCGAAGTTTGCTCTGCGAGGGGAGGCTCCCATACAAAAAACCGTATTGTGGGGCCGGACACAATATACGACCACTCTTGCCCATACAAAATCCAAGTCAAATGGTGTGAAATGATTGTATCATTTTCAGTTAGTAGTGGGTTGGGTTTCCCTGCTTCGAGATGACTTCGATGCAGCGACCTGGCATCGAGTCCACTAGCTTGCGCAAGTAGGCAAGATCCAGCGCTTCCCAAGCAGCTAGAATCGCAGCCGTCAGCTCCGCCACGGTGTCGTACTGCTTGCCATTGTGGTAGACGATCTGAGCCATCATGGCCCAGACGTTCTCAATAGGGTTCAGGGTTTAGGGTGACCGCGCGGGCCAGTCGAGGACGCGGATGCCTTCCTCTTCGAAGAACTCGGTAGTGTACTTCGACCGATGAATGGAGGCATTGTCCTGCTGGTAGATGTAGTCTACGCCATGATGCAGGTGTGCAAACGGGAGCATGTACTCCGAGACCGTGTACACATAGTGCTAGCTCTCTCCGAATGCCGTCAAACTATCATCGCACGAGCGGTCGCCAACAGGTCACACCTGATGGGCTAGTCAAAATATAGACCTATGATTGGCTCTCCCTTAGCCAATAGAGAGCGCCTTAATGCCAGCGGGTACACTTTTACCGACAAGCCTTTACTCATGTTCCGGCCTCTCTTGCAGGCTCGAGAACCTCATTCTAACAAACATGTATACTACGACACTTGCCCCATGTAATACTGTGTACACCACTACTTTCCCAACGCTCATACCAATACTGTACTCTGACCTTTGCCTCATCTATCCCCACCTACTATCTACCTTTTCTAATGCGTCCCACCATACTGTAAATCACGGCAAAGATGCAACGTCGTAAAAAGAATCTTTCAAGTCAAAATGTAAAAAGTCAATTGACTCGTAAAAAGCCGTAAAAAGCTAACACCATAGTAAAACCAAAACAAATTACCAGTATTTGAAGTAATTGGGCGGTAATGTTGCATCTTCGCCGTGCGTTGCATCTTCGCCGTTATTTACGGTACATAGCACCGCGAACAACTCATGCAATGTCAAAAATCCACTCAAAAACGCCCAAAACTGCTCCAAACACGATATTTCGCCTGCAAAAACTGTTATCTCCAACTTACACTTACAAGTTGTATACTACCACACTTGCCCCATGTACTATAGTACGTGGCAGTGAACTCTGAGGGGGTTATGGGCATTCTAGATGCCCTTATATACACTGGTTGTCAGTTCTATGATACGCATGTAATGGGCTCTGTAAGCAGCTGTGGTGTAACAATAAATGCGACAGTTAATTCTTTTACTTGTCGATGAATTTCTAATTGCAAATGCACATGAAACCACCACAAGGTCGCGATCGTTTACGAAAGACGCGACTATTGAGAGGTCAAAGCGATCTGCAGCTAACCAGGATGGTCCATTCGTGAATTCAGCTTCAGCCACCATGGGCGAGCAAGCAGCCTACAACGCCAAGATGACTCGCCTGAGCGCGGACCAGGAAGCGCCGAAGGCATAAGTAGAGGAAGCAGAGAAGAACGAGGACATCACAGAGGGAAAGGAGAAGAAGGTCAAGGAAGCGGCCGTTGCTGCCAAGGTAAAGGCGCACAAGGCTGAAGAAAAAACGCTGCAGGCGCGTCAGGCCACCCGGGCGGCCAAGGAGAAGCTGCTGGTTTCTGTGGAGCGCCAGCAGGAGCTCAGACAGCAGTACATGCAGCACTGCGAGTTCCAGATCGAAGAGAGGCTGCGCAATATGAACATGGATATGAACTACACCCGTCACTCTAATTAGTCTGACCCTGACTAATTATGGTGATGAACCATGAAAGTTAAATATGTGCATGATTAATTTATGTGTATGACTATTTCTGGTGGACGACTAATAATGGTGAATTCATTACGGTCGATTCGTTTAACTGATGCAGCTGCGGTGGCTTCCTGGTATCCCTTGGCGAACTCCTCACCGCATCTCCCCACCACATCTTGCTAGGACTTGCTAAGCCGTCCAACCTTTGTGGTGGAGTGGATTCGCTGGAATTAGTAATGGTCCTACACTCACACACTGCACCCAGACACTGACTAACGGAGGGGGG